>JAEANM010028238.1:0-10399 GCA_017656035.1 Myanophis thanlyinensis
TGTTCCTGTTTTGTTTCTTCACTTCAAAATAAGATATATATGCAGTGTGCATAGGAATTTGTTCATAGTTTTTTTTTAAACTGTAGTCCGGCCCTCCAACGGTCTGAGGGACCGTGAACTGGCCCCCTGTTTAAAAAGTTTGAGGACCCCTGTCTTAATCACTACAACAAACTGACTCTCTTCGCTATGATTTACAATAGAGCATAAAACCAAAGTTAAACAAAAGATGTCATTCTAAGAACTATTCAACTATTCAAATAACTTCTCTGTCTAAATATATATTAAAAGCCTTTTATTAAAAAGAAATGTTCTTGAATTCAGTTGGATTGTGATGATTTCATCTATGCAGTTTCCTTGGCACTGTTATGGAAGTGTTTTTTTGGATGCATGTTTTGACATCCCAGTCTAGCATACAATTTACAGATTATCGCACATCAAAATACTAACCAGGACTGATCCTATTTAGCTTCCGACATTAGCCAAGATTCTATTACCCACTAAAACATAAACTTTACAAAATCTGTCAAACAGGTCAACTTCCTGAACTCAGCAAGAAGCATCTTACAGGCTTTAAAAGTGGTGATCAGCCTCTCTCATTAACTAGAAATAAATTGGCAGCTACTTCAATGGTCTTCATGACTTTAAGTCTTTCAAAAACCAGCTTAGCTCCAGTTTTTGTAGGGAGCCATGAAGATGACCTTGGAAAATTTGTTAGGGCAACAATGGATGTTGAAGCATGTATTAATGTTGGAAGTGGGGGAAGAGTATTAGAAAAAAACCTAAGACTTATTTTTTCCTCATTTATTGGAACATAAGGAGGAGGAGGAGAGAAAAAACATAGGCAGACTTATAAGATCTTGTTACTACAGCCAATCTCCATAAGTGTAGTGTTTAATTTTCCTGTGGAGTCAGTTTCCTAATCTGTTCTACCTTGTAGAGCTGAAAGTTGCATATAAACTAGCAGTTTCTAAATTAGAGGATAGACAATGTCATAAAGAGTGGGCTACAGTATTCATGCCTAAGCCTGATCTGGAAGCATTTGTAATATAACTGAGGCATTTCTGCCACAGCAAGTGGCAACACCCAGCAAACAGATCTATTTAGTATTTAAATAGGACACCATCATGAAATCCCACCATAGATTATTCCAGGAAATTTAAAAAAAACACCACTCATCCTGGAAAAAGGCACCGAAACCATTATTACCAAAAACTATATAAGTAATCTTTGACTTACAACCATTCATTCAGCATCCATTCAGAGTTTAGACAGTGCTGAAAAAATGACCTGTTATGACTGTTCATATAGTTGTGCTGTCTTTGGAAAGCTTTTGGAAAGACATCACAGCTTTATAAAGGCAGAGCAGCTTTCTGAAGGCTCAGAGAGCCACAGATAGAAAATATTCACCAGAGAAGCTGAGTCCAAAAAGGAGTGAAGCAATGGCTGAGGACAAAAGCTGAAAGGTCAGTGCAGGGAACTGGGAGCCAAAGGAGCTGGGTGAATAAATGAATGAATGCTTGCTGGCAGTTGCTGGGGTGGGCTGGAGTACCCTAATATAGGGTACAAGTAGTCTAAGACCCATGTGGTTCTGGGGCTGCTTGCATCCAGCAAGGCATGGTGCAGGATAGAGATGGGGGATAGGGGGGGAGATAGGCAGTTGGAGGGAGTTGGAGACAGTCCTTTACTGAAGACTCTGGACTGGGAAAGATCAAACCCAGGATGGAGAGAGTACTTGCTTGATGATCCATGATTCTTGTTAAGCAACTGCTATGGGGTGTGCCAGGATTGCTGTCATAAATCAGTGCAGTGACGCGATGTTTCACTTTACAACCACACTGATTTATGATAGCAATCCTGGTCTGAATTGTCATAACTTAAGGATTACCTATGTTATACCTATAGGAATAGAATAGTATTTGTGGGTAGGAGGTGGGGGGAGATGCATCTTAACTTTTGGGTTAAATGTTGAGTAAAGACAAAACTAGTGATGGAGTATGCTATTTCGAATAGGGCGTTCAGTTTCTCTGTCCAAAAAAAATTACCAGATACTCCCATAACTGAATTTCCTACCAGACTGGCCCGGCTACAAAAGATAGTCTCCAGAAGAAAAAGGCTCATTAAAAGCAAGTAACTGAAGCTTCTGTGATCTAATTAAAGGAAGAGATGGTAGAAGTAAAAATCAGCCCTCTCACACCTGAAGTAATTCATCAGCTCATGAGCCTGCAGAGGCAATTTGCTGCTATGTTTTGCCTCAACATAATACACACTGATATTATAATGGCTCAGATTTATGTTGAGTCAAATTCAACTGTACTTTAAACATCAACTATGCCACTGCAGCTCCTGTTCTTCCTCGTGTATATGTATACACACACACACATACATATATATACATAGGACAGTTGTGCCAATTACCTTAGTAGTTTCCTATTCCATATACCACCCAAGTCAAAGACAGAATTGTTGGTGTGACCAAACACAAACTCTTTGGAGGTCTTTTGAAATCCATTTGGATCCTTCTTGGGCAAATTAAAAAGTCCAGCCACTCCTACATATGGGCTGGAGGTCCATCCAATGACAATTTATGAAAGTATCTTTGATGCTGTCTGAGCTTGGTTGTTTTCCTGCAGACATTTCATTACCCAAACTGCCAGTCGCAACTGGCAAGCTTCAGAGCTTGCAGGAATCTGTCTGCCTTCACTAAGCACCAGCTCATTCCCCACTGAAGTGGTACCTATTAATCTACTCACATAAAACATGCTTTTGACTTGCTGGGTGGGCAGAAGCTTAAGCAAAGTATGGGAGTTTACCTTGCCATGCAGTGCTAGGGCTCGAATTGCTGGAGCAGAGACCATGTACAACATCATTAAGCCACTGAGTCACCATGTCACCTGGATGATGATTGCTAACAACACTTCAGAAGATTGATTCAAGATTCAGAAGGATCATGATAGTTTGAGCATTGGACCCTACCAACAAGATGCAATTCACTAAGGTCCTGGATTTAGGTAGGAAAACAGATGCAGTGTAGGCAGTATCCTCCTCATCAGTAGTGCCTGTGAGAGGGATCTAGGTATTTTGGTGAATCACCACTTAAATATGAGTCAGCAGTGTGCTGTGCTGCTAAAAAAAACAATTCTGGCCTGCATTAGCAGAGATATAATATCAAGGAAAATGATAGCACCATTCTGAGGCTGCATCCAGTTCTGGTCACCATAGTATTAAAAAAATGCTCAGGCTCTGAAAAAAATGCAGACAATAGCAAGAAAGATGATAAGGGGTCTAGAAGCTAAATCCTATGAAGAACAGCTAAAGGAACTAGGTATTTTTAGCTTAATGAAGAAAAGGTTAAGGGGAAACATAATATCAATCTTCCAATACTTAAAGGATATTGGGAAAGGGTATTGGGAAAGGGCATTGATTTATTCTTCACAGCATTTTGGGGTAGAATAAGAAGCATTGGGTGGAAACTCATCAGAAGGAGATCCAACCTGAAAATAAGGAAGAATTTCCAGACAGAACTATTCTGTCTTGGTCAGGGGGTTGGACTGGAAGACCTCCAAGGTCTTTTCCAACCCTGTGATTTTACAAAATGCTACAGAAGCTGCCACTCAGCAGAGTGTCTAAATGTAATTCTGATTTCTCGGCTAAGCCTATTTTGGTGGCATTGTTAAAGGGTGTGTTTATGCATGCTTTTCAGGAAACAAGGTAAGAATTTTCTATATAAAAGGCTCTTAGAAAAGACTCAAACTTAGCCATTTCTGACAGTTGATTCTATACGCTGCACTCTCAGAAATAAACTTTACCTCTGCAGTTGCTTGCATTCTTTATTCTCGGCTTGGAAACAAACCTGGTAAGATTTATTTTCAACATTCTTATGTACCGTATTTACTAATGGCCTCTATGCTTTTTCAGAGAGAAGAGGAATACATCCCATACGCCAGCATCCATGAGGTGAGTCAATGATGGTTTGAGTTCATTTGTTGTAATTGATCAAAGCTAAGTCTGACTCAGGTTTGTCATCTAAAGAAGGAACAAGTATCACTTTGGGTGATTGCACATTTGAGTTCTTTGATAGGATTTTTGGTGTCCAGGTCTAGTTCCTTTTTTGAGATTAATCCATAGCTATTTCAGGAACATGAACTCCTTGAGCTCTGAAGTAGAAGGAGGATAGCAATAGCACTTAGACTTATATACTGCTTTACAGTGATTTACAGGCCTCTAAGCAATTTACAGATCTTGCCCCCAACACTTTGGGTCCTCATTTTACCTACCTCAGAAGGATGGAAGGCTGAGTCAACCTTCAGTCTGGTGAGATTTGAACTGCCAAATTGCAGGCCGCCGGCAGTAAGCAGAAGTAGCCTGCAGTACTGCATTCTAACCACTGCGCCACCATGGCAGGATGCTGAGATATGCTTGATAAAAGTTGTGATCCAATTCATCTGGAAGAAACAGACTGAGGAGGCGTGATTTAAAGTGTTCCAATGCGTATAGCTATGGAATTTGATGAATTTCAAATGTAAGTGGAGATTCTCCTGTCTTCTTTCTTTAAAGGTATTACAGAGGGGCTGGCCATACCCTCTAATCATCTTACCACAGTTTGGGGGTTACTGGATTGAAGGGACCTCTCACAGCCTTCCTGTATCAGGCCCTGAATTGCAAGACTTGCCATCTCCTTGCAGTGGCAAAGTGAGGTTGGAGTGTGATCCAACTGCAAAGCTGTACCGCAAATACTTCCTGGGAAAGGTAAAATTTATATTTATATTATTTAACATACTACAAACCTTTATATTTTAGGTGTTTTCTTTGTAATAATTTGCAGTAATAATCTGTGGATACAACTTGGTTAAGAAAGCAAAACATTATACATCAATGTTAAAAATGTTACTTTTCAAGTAATTTTATTAGAGATTCAAACTTGAAATTTATTTATGTCAACTCAATTTTTAATTTTATTATAATAAAGTATAGTACTCTATAGTATATAGCAGTGATGGCGAACCTTTTAGAGACTGAGTGACCAAACTGCAAGTCTCTCTCTTACGCACATGCGTGTCCACACCGGAGAGCCAAAGACCAGCTGGCCAGCAGTAGGTGGGGCATCACAATACCAGCAGCTCTGCAAGAGGCGAGATCTTTTTCTTTTGCAAGCTTCTGTTTTGTCATTTCTGCCAGAAGTTTCCCTGCAAATGACAGTGAGAAACGTCTAATTCTAGTCCAGAGATGGGCAATTATGGCTCCTTCATGACTCGTGGACTTCAACTCCCAGAATTCCTGAACCAGCGTTGCTGGCTTAGGAATTCTGGGAGTTGAAGTCCACGAGTCATGAAGGAGCCATAATTGCCCACCTCTGTTCTAGTCTCTTCTTAAAAAGTTCTAGTGATGGAAGATTTCTGAAGGCAAGCTGTTCCACTGACTAATTGTCCTCACTGTTAGGAAGTTTATAAAACTTCCACACATTTTGTGTGTGTGAGAGAGAGAGAATACATTAAGAATTCATAATTTGTGAGAACAATTTCCCTGGTGTATAACTTGGTATAGATCAATATACATTTATACAATAAAATGTATACAATAATATTAATTGTCACCTATGATTCACTGGTGGAGTTGACCATATCAATCCAAAGTCTAAACTTATGGAGAAGCCCAAAATAAGTTAAAACCTAACTCAAAAACTTCCAAGAAACCTCATCAAAGACTTTTCAGCATCCAAAGGAAACTATAATATAGCTGCTGAGTTCTGTCTATTTTAAACAGAGCTAGAATAAATATCATCTTAAAAAAACTTTAATAATGCCAGAACTTTTATGGTCATGTACAAATCCAGCCTGAACTGGTTGTTCACTAATCAGAAGAAAAAGCTATAATTTGTGGGGCAAAGCAGCTTTTAAAAACTTAACTCCCATATTTATCAAGGAAATATATCTATAATTAGAACATAGAGGGATAATTTTCCATCATAACTATATTTGTCTGATTAAAAGCCAGGGATTTTTCTTTTGAAAAAGCTACAATATGCCTCTGGTAAAATAAAAGATACAAATAATAGCTGATATACATTTTGTACCAGTCCACTGAAAAACCATGAAGTCTGGAGGACTTCCCCAGTTTCAGGAATTTAATTATAACAATTTCTTGAAGCAAAAAAAGTGAAGTAAGATTAGAAACCTGGTCCTGATTTAAATGTAGCAAGCTCACTTCTATTGGTAAAGAATTGGCACTAAACAATTTAAATTTTTTTAAATAAAACATTGATAGTAGTTCTAGAGATTGTAATTTCTTTTTCACCCAAAATGCTTTGATTACTTTGATTTATTACATTATTTGTTTGTTAAAGGCATTTTCATAATGAATTGCTTAGCTTACAATACTAACTAAAATAAAAAAACTATTAAAATGATACAACATAGATTAATAAGCAAAAAATAACTTAGATCAATTTAAACAGCAAAGCTGAAAGCTTCCATTCCTGTGCTTAAAAACATGGCATCTTCATGTTTTAGAAATACCACTAGTAACAGAGCAGTCTTGTTCTCCCAGTATTTCCTCAATAAATGTGTATGTAGAAAACCTTTGAACCTTTCCTGACAGAATACCCACTCCATCTTAGTGATATCCACTCCTGAAAACTAGGGAAACACAGAAAATTCAAAACTATTGTAAAAAATGTCAGGACTCTATAAGTCCTTGAAAGTACCACTAATGGCCATTAGACAACTACATTGGCAATTCCTACACTATCCTGTCTCCTTGAGAAAGTGCCTATGTCATAGCACAGCACTTGGGGATATTACCGCAATTCTCTTGTTATTTCGGAGGGGGGTGGGGGAAAGAGTCTTCAAGTCAGTCTTGATTCCTGGTTACTTGCTGGACAAGCCCTTGCAGTTTTCCTGGCAAGTGGTTTGTCCTTGCCTGCTTCCTAGGGCTGAGAGAGAGTGACTGGCCCAAGATGGCCCAACTAGCCTTGTGCCTAAGACAGCACTAGGATTCCCAGTTTTCAAAGTTTGTAGCCTGATGCCTTAATCTCAAACTGACTCTCTCTTGTTACATTTTAGGTGGGTTAGCCAACATTTGTAGAAGAGACAGAGCCTGTTCATTTATTTGCTTATTTTGGAATATCATAAGATAAGCATTTTGATGTCTTTGTTTTAGGAACATCAGAATTTTTATGCCAATGATTCAGCTTTGGGCTATTTGGTTCTTTCTGTGAAGTATGAACAGGTTGAAGGGCAAGACAATCTTCATCTATTGCTGAGGTAAAATTGCCCTTTGATGCCACCACCCTCATGATATCACAGGGCTCATCAACCTTTTCAGAAAGTTCTCCTTCCATTTGTTGGTTTTCTAAAGCTTGTTTTTAATTGGTAATTGTCAGTCCTTGTCCCAGTTTGTTTTTAAAACTTTTCTCAGTGACTTGTTTAGTTAGGTTCATTACTGCCGATATAAGAAATGTCCACAAGTCTCATCTGAATCCCCTTAGTGTGATGATTAATCTACATGTAGCAGAATTTGCCACTGTATGTCTTTCTCTCCAGCAAATTAGACTGTGGTGGGAGAAAAGTGACTGTAACCCATCAGGGATGGTTGCTTGGTTGCTCTTTAATTTATTCTGCTTTTTCTTATTGCTCAAATAGAGCTCGAACCTCTACCAAGCATGATCTCATTCCCATATCCTGCTTGACAGAGTTTCCTAATGCTGTCCAAATGTCCAAGGTAAGTGTTCTAAACTTTACTCTTTTACTATCAAAGCCTGGCTTGGGCTTTTGCTATTTAAGTTTCTGTTTAATGTGGTTTTCCCTGAGATGGTTTCAAATATTCCATGATAACTGTGACTCCTTCAGTTACATTATTGCAGCAACTGTTATGACTGTTAACACACTTTCAAATATTGGGTGGAGAACCTTTAACTGTTCAGGGATTACATGTGTATGTTCAGGCATACACGTGGCAATATATGCTGCTCTTACACCCCTATCTTCATATATGTCCACATGCAAGATCATTGATCCAGATCAATAGATTTCTACAATCTATCCACAGTGGAGAAACAGCAATGTAGAGTAACATTGGAGAAGGGGAAGATGCTATAAATCTCTACAGGAATGAAGGATCTAATTGGTTAGATTTAGGTCCCTGATGGATCAGGAAATTTCTTGGATGTATTTGAGGAATTTCCTGCCTCACCTGTCAGCAATATTGTTAAAAACATGTCCAATTTGTGGAACACAGTTGGTAATATGGTTCTTATGGCCCTCTTCTTTTCAGCAATACCTTGGGCTTATCAGGAAAGCTGAGTGCAATTAAGGAGATTGGTAGAGGGCTTGGGTATGGGACTAGCTTTATGACTGTGGAAGGTGATTAATTCTTCCATGAGTGATAAATTCCTTTCCTTTTAGTTGAAGATCTCAGTTATATAAACTTTATTTTTAAAAAAGCCCTTCCAGGACCTGGAAAATCTTTGAAATTATAGAAATGGAAAGTATCTACTCCTGGATCAGATGACTGAAAAGGTAGGGGCAGCAAAGTTCCAGATGCTTCTTGACGTAATTATTTGGATCCATTTCAAGTGGAGTTTTTTCCTATGATGCTAAGACTGATCTGGTTGCCTTGGATTATGCCCTATGGCAGAGCCTAGGAAGAGATGAATGTGGTCCTTCTAGTTTTCTGAAATTCTCAAGAGCTGCAAGTGCCATCCACAAATGTGTCCTTGTGGGTGTATGCTGGAATTGGTCCTGAGGGGCACTATTTTGCAGTAATTCAAATCCTTTGGATGCACCTCAAAGGTGAGGTTGTGTAAACTATTGTTCAACATCTAAACCACTGATTTATGGGAATCCAGAGGACTCCGTTTCAGAGGGTTCACACTCTTCCTCATGTTGTTTAACATCTACATGAAACTGCTGTGGGAGGTCACTGGCAAATTTGGAGTGCCATAATGTCAGCTCTACACGCCTCATTATCTATATTTCAAAGGAAGCCATTAGTACTTAAAATGTTAATTAAATTCAGACTGGATGGAGAAAAACAAGCTGAAAAAATGTTGAGGTGCTTCTGGTTAAGAAGAATGCGTGATTTGAGGTTTAAAGTGGAATCTGTTTGGAATGGCACTATTTCCAGTCTAGGAAAGCTCCTTTTGTGCTATCATTCAGTTGGTAGAGAATAGCTGTGGGGAGAAGCATGTTTGCACAGTTATAAGCAATGGGATAAATATCCAGTCATTCCTACAATCCTAATCACATTCTAGATACATCCTGTCCTAAGTACTGCTTTATTTGGGGCTGCACTTAGAAGGTTTTGACAAATTGCAACTGATGTAAATTACAATGGACGATCTACTGATTACAAGGAACATCAATCATAAACTGTCCAGATTGAGAGATCTTCATTGATTGCCAACTGCATATTGGAGCCATTTAAATTTTGGGTTTTTACCTTGGCATTCCTAAACAACTTAGGTCAGGACATGAATATCCAATTTTCTCGTGATAAAAGTTTCCAATAACTTAGATCTGAGTTTCTTGGCTTTCTGGCTCCTTTTCTGTTGAATGGGCTCCTTTGTCCATTGAATGCTTTACTTTCATTCACCTAATGCAGTGATCTTCTCCAACCTGGCAACTCTTCATTTTGGCACCTTTGTAAGATGAATGGAAGATAATTATTGACATTAATTATTAAGAGGTTTACTCTTGGGGGACTAATTATAATGATTTCTTTTCAGCTAACTTGCAATAAAACTCCCAAGTATATATGCTTCATCAGTCTTAATAGTGCGACAGTTTAACCAATTACAAGTTTAAAACCCACATTTAATTTCAAAAACCCACATTTAATTGCATTCAAAATTATAAATGCGAGTTTAATAATTGAACAAGAGAAGGAATAAATTAAAAGACAAATCCCTTGCAAATGCAAATCTGTTGAAAATATAAAGTCTCCTATGACTCGTATTAATCATAATGGCATTTGTCCTTTGGCTAGGAAGTCAGGTTCCTACATCAGGAATGCTAAGTCTTCCTACTTTGCCTTGCAGCTGCTCTGTGAAGATGTTAATGTTGACCGCTTCTTTCCTGTGCTGTATCCTAAGGTAATCCCTGTATGTTTGTGAATGTACCATATAGATATTTTTTTCTCCAACCAGCTGCATGCTAATTCAAGCTTTTTCTGCATCTCCTAGGCTTCCCAACTCATTGTTGCATTTGATGAACATGTCATCAGCAATAATTTCAAGTTTGGTGTCATCTATCAAAAATTTGGGCAGGTAAAAATACTTTTCAATCTCACTCCAATTGCTCATGTATATGTGGGGAAACTGGAGACAAACTTCCATTCCATCCTCGCTCTTCTGCTGCTTGTATATAGCCACTTCTTTCTTATTTATTTATTATTTATTTATTTA
>JAEANM010028239.1:0-10399 GCA_017656035.1 Myanophis thanlyinensis
TTCTGCACCAGCTGCAGCCTCCGGATGCTCTTCAAGGGGAGCCCCATGTAGAGAGCATTGGCATAATCCAGACAGGATTATGTTAATGTTAATACCGCATTAATACATAGCACAACTGTCTATCTTTTCATCCCTTGACAAATGTGTCAAAGCAAAGCCCTTTATGCATGAGCATACTTCTATGTCATGTAATAATTTAGAATACTACAATTTCATTATGTGCAAATTAGCCTTAAATTCATCATTACTTTCTTGAATCATTCTGATTTGGGTACTGTTTTCACAGCTTTTTATAGGAGATATATTTTGCAATGCACAAACCCTCCCCAGCATTCTTGGGTCCAAAAGGGACATTAAAGTCCCCCTCCTCATTTCAACAGCTGAACGTAAGGGAATGCTTTTATACAGGGATTCCAGCTGGCATTTCCATGGAAACAGAGAACTTGATTATCCATTCACTCACATGTGTGCAAATGGGTGAATAGTATTTCCCATCACAGAACGTTTGTGAAAAACTGGGCTGGGGCTGGGGGTGGAAATCAAGCCATCTCTTCTTTACGGAGTTTGTCACTGAATACATATTTCTATAGCAGCTGTATTTAAACCCTTGAACCGACTGGCAGAAACAAAGATGTATATTGTATTTCAAAAGGGAAATTGATATTTGTATCATTACAGTAATACCAGTCTAGCCTATCTATTTCTATATCTGTGTGTCTCTCTCTCTCAATATATTCTTAAATCCAGCAATTTAGGAGTTACTCTTTCATAAAAACTCTATGATATTATGGGATTACTTGGTTTATATCTCAACGGTCAGCAAAAATTATATTAAAAGTAGCTCACCGTAAAGTATAAAACAATAAGCAAACAAATCAATCAATCCATCAATCAATGAACAACACTTCTAGAAGAAAAAAAAAAGGTCAGCAGATCATACCATATGTGCAACTAGGAAATATAAAGATTAAAAGAAACAGAACAAAACAAAACAAAGCAAAAATGGTAAGACCGAGCTGCTGCTCCATCTTTTAGCACTCATCCCTTTTTGCTGTTGGAGGTGTAATTTCAAAGTTGCTCACATCTATACTGCTGAACACAAAGTAATGATTCATGTCTCTATAATTGAATATTTGCCATGGTTTCTCACAGAAGTAAAAACAAAACTCCTGTCACTGTTTTTGAGAAACACCTAAACAATTCAGAGGCTTTGTTCTTGGTATTGCTGTGAATCAAGAATTGTCTTTCAAACCATTCCCAACTTCCACCCTACTGGTAACTCACATACTTGAAGCAGGCATGCTCCCCAAAATTCAGATATTAGAAATGTGGTAGAAGTCGCCAACTTGCTTGAGCTGCAGCTTTGTTGCTGTAGAAAATATTGGAAACAAATGTTTGAAAGATACTGTATATCATGGTTCCCTTCAGCCTGAAGCTCATCATCATATTCTGAGGAGCAGAAATGTCTCTAGTGCAGGGGTGTCAAATTCAATTTCATTGAGGGCCGGATCAGGGTTGTGTTTGACCTCAAGGGGCTGGAGTGGACGTGGCCAGGGTGGGCGTGACCAGCTCAACATCACTCCACCTGTGGTGGCCCAAGTGCTCTGCCAGCAAAAACAGGCTCCCAAGCTCCGTTTTCACAGGCAAAGGGTTGCAGGAGGCTGTGGCAGCCAAAAATAAGCCTGGGAACTCGTTTTCATTGGTAGAAGCACCATGGGCCGGTCCTTCGCTGTTTCCAGAGCGGCCCCATGGGCCAGATCTAAGTATCCTACGGGCCAGATCCGGCCCCTGGGCCTTGAGTTTGATACCCCTGCTGTAGTGGTTACAGTAAAGAGTGAAAAAGGAAGTTGCGGGAGTAGAAGAATAAAGTAACTTGGATATACTTGAACTGAAGAAGCTTTTTGGACGAGAAGCGAAATTCTTCAAGGAAAAGCAAAGTCCACTTGCTTTTTGAAAAAGCACTTTGGGACGGACATATTTGCTTTGTGTGACATTTCTTGAGAACTATTTTTTTGCACTAACTATGCCAAAAATTGCCTGAATAATTCTTTATAAATGTTCCTTAAACTGCTGGTATGCTGATATTACTATTTTACAGAGCTAGAGCTGTAAGACCAACTGAGGCAAATCAGCAAAGATCACAAAGCATGGATCTTTTACATTCATTCGTGGCATAAAAATGGCTGAATTAATCCTGACGTTTGCACACACTTGTATAATTTTGGGAAGCAGTGTTAAATATTGCATGCTCAGTAAATGTCAACAAAGAAAATATATACCTAAAAACCCACCTTGATTGCTGCTGTAAGCAAGTCTGCATTGTAAATGAAAAGAGCAAAACATTTCTCACCCATATCTTGAAGCTTGTAATATACCGTAAGTTTATCTTCCTCCTGCCTTCAGTGTGTGTGTGTGTGTGGATGTAGATAAGGACGATTATTATCCTTGCTTACACTGGCTAGCATCTGTTCGCCCCCCCTCCGAATATTTATGGGAGTAATAAAAATCTCAAATTCACTGTCTCCAGGGGTCTATCTAGAGTTTATTTGAATTATATTTATATCCTAGAGGCTTTGAAATCAATGGAACTTGAGTCATAATGAAATATTCACACCTTTTCATAATAAAAGTCCTAACAGCAAACTTCCTGATATATACTCTAGGAGACATTCTTTACCATGACAGAATATTACTCCTTGATATGAAATTCCTAAATGTGTTTGGTGGGACAGAGTTATGTTGGCTGTCTATCAGATAAGTTGGGAAAAGGCTGAACACAGACATCTCTAACTGGTTTGTCAAATGGAGACCATCTGTTACAATACTTTAATTAATTATATCTGCTTAACCTGCTTGTATTCCTTTTCTAGGAACTGGAGATTTGTTAACATTGCCACATCCTGATACTGATATTCTCCATGGATCTATAAATCATTTAAATAAATAAATAAATAAAAACAAATGAAAAGTTACTTTCACCCATGCCTTCTAACGGGCCAACATAGAGCTCGCCCTCAGCGTCTGCTGGATCTAAATTGTAAAATTGTGGAATACTTCAGGCTCCAAAAATGTTGTGAGATGAGGAATGAAAGACATTCCGAAAAGTCACTGTGACTAAACCGTCCTAAGGAAGAGACAGTGCCCCAGAAGAAAGAAAGAACTACTTGACAGATTGAGGGAAAAGCTTCGTCTCTGTGGAGGATTCTAAATATGAATCTGTGGGTCTTTGTCAATGTGCCAAAGAGAGGAACCTGGCAGGATAGACAGAGGAGACGTTGTCAACAGCCTTGGCTCCCGCACAGCTCAGCCTGTTCACTCACACTCTGGCTTTTCACTTCTGCCATCCCAAGAAAATGCAGTGGATCCTCATCTCTACCCTTCTGACAATCCCTTATACTCAGCAGGTAAGTAAGCTCTTTAGAAAGATGACCTAGTCATATCAAAGGCTGATCTGTTATTCGAACAAGCCAATTTTGCTTTGAGAAAAGGGTAATCAATTGCTCCTACTTGTTTGCATTAGTTGTCTGTGTGAAGTCACATTTTCAAGACTCCTTGATTGAAATCCCTTTCTTCAACGCTTTCAATAAGTTGATAAAGTACAGTATATATCTTTATGAGTATAAATAACCACACAATGTAAACTGTAGGGTTCTTTGTTTGGGATCGTTTCATGAATTGGTCATGTTCTAAAAGTACCAAATGTTATCAAGCTGCTTTTACTTGAACTACATTTATTTGTCTTTCCTTGAACACTAAGAATTATCCAAACTTATCAGAAATAGGCTTTATAAAACTGTTATTTCTCCCACTTTTTACTATGGATTTACAGAAGAGGCATTTTGCTTAATAACAGCTTTCCCTCATGAGATTTCCACAAAGTGCTTCTATTTTAATTTCTCCCCTATGAAGTTAATTGAGAAAGCTTAAGTGTTAATTCTGTATAACATGAACACAAGAAGACCAAATTAGGAATATATTATAGAACATTCAAATTATAAAAAGGCAGAGTACTATTGTAAGGCATAAAATGGGGACATCTAAAAATGTTAAGGTGATCTGATCTGTTAAGCATATGGGTTATTAAGAGATAATTTTGATATATTCAAGTTGTTTATCTGTTTTATGGTGAAAATGTGCTTCCTAAATCATTCTATAATTTAATTAACATAAATTAAGATATTCTTTTACATGGATACAGTGCAATAGGATTATATCATAGATTAATTGAAAATTGGCTCTTTGTTATCTTAATAGAATGAAAGTCTTACTTAAATTGGCGTAAATATTTCATAATGGCTCAAGTTCCTTTCATTTCAAAATGTAGGACATAAATAATCCGGATTCACACTACAATGTACAGCAGGAGGGATTAAAGGTTTACCTGAATTTACTGATTGCATATTCAGCAGATACTAGATCCCAGCTGCAAAAATCTGGATAAGGTCCTATTTTGTATGTTGCTTTTCTGCCATCTGGTGGTTCTTTGGATTTTTGCAGCTCAGATCTGCTAGCCTATTTTATTTTATATTATTACTTTTTAATTTTATTTATAATTGATTGCTCAACTGCTGTTAGTTTTTTGAATTTTGGAAAAGCTTTTGAATTAGATGGACTTCTAATTTATTAATTAAACCAGAATTAGAGCTGAAAGAAGAGTTGTTAGTGTGTAAAGAATTAAATAAAAAGGAAATAAAAAGGAAACGTTAGATGTGCCTGGTTCTCAAAAAAAAAATCAGCTTGCATGAAATATGCAAGTCCAGTATGCCTACAAGTTAGGAAGTCAAGTAAAATCTTCAGCTTCCTCCATTATGCCAAATTGCATTATTAAAATTATAATTTTTAACAACAAAATTATAAAGATCATTAAAATTAGAGGCACGAACATTTTAATAAGCAGAAAATAGGATTTCTGACTACCTCAAGGGAGGAAAAATGCCACAACTGAAGAATGAAGCTAGCTTTTGTTTTATTTCAATTTAAGTACAGAATCTAGCACTGATAATTTGGGATTGCAATTCTGAGAATTCCCAACTGGGAATCCAGATTGGAGAATGCTGTTACTATGGATATTACCTTGAATAAGTGGAGTCAGTCACTGCAACATGTTGTGCTTTGTTGAATAAACTCCAGATGGGAGGATTTACAAATTACAATGATTGCATGCATCCAACATGCTAAGCCAAATTATAATATGGGTCAGAGTGCCATATGAACATACTCTAAATGAAAAGTAATATGGGAAGTCTCTGTAGGAAAGCAAATGTTCTTCATTCCAGCATATCTTAATTTGGTACTTTTTTCTGTCCTACTACTCCAATCAATTTTGGTTAGTATACCCACTGACTGTGCTGATTGGGGGTGATGGGTATCATTCAGTGGTGGTTTTCAGCCTGGTTGCACTGGTTCTAGCAAGCAGGTAGTGGTGACACTTGGCCCCGCCCACCTTCCCCTGCCCTTTTGTCCTATATCCCTTTTTTTCTTTTTTGCTCACCTGAATCACACGGAACAGCTGTTTTGCGCAGCCTTCCTACTCAAAGTGCGCGTGCACCAAACTGGTAGTAAAACCACCACTGGTATCTTTGTCATCGTTGTCAGCTATTCAGTCATGTCTGACCATTGGCCATTCTATGGATCAGCACTCTCCATGTCCCTCTGTCTCACACCATCTCCTTCAGATCCACCATGGTCATCCCAATGCCATCCTTTATAGTGTCCAGCCAGTGGTTACTAGAGTGTCCCAGTCTCCTTTTTCTGCTTATCACGCCCACCATGATTGACTTTTCGAGTGAGTCATCTCTCATCACATGACCAAAATAGGACAGCCTCTGTTTGGTGAACTTGGCTTCAAGTGGTATTTTTGGGGGAAGTTTGGTCCAGGACTTGTTATTTTTGTAGTCCATGGGATGCGTAATAGTCACCTCCAGCACCACAGTTCAAAGACATCCAGTCTTCTCCCGTCTGCCTTTTTCAGAGTCCAAGTTTCACAGCCATAAGTAGCAACTGGAAAAATGATTGCCATAACTAATCTTCCAAGTGCTATATGCCTATATGCTCCAGAAAATATCTTTTTCTGTGATAAGGCTAATGATTGCCTTTGTCCGGCCAGGGAAAATTAACGATAGACATATTGTCCTCTTGCTTTGGTCCCAACTTTTCAATGGCTGACGAGATCAGGCTGTAGGGGAAACAACATTAGGGATTACTATTAGGACTCCTAAGTAGACTTGTATGTGCTATGTTATTTTGTGTTTTAGGAATCATTGTGGAAGAATAACTGTACAGGTTGCAGAGTGTCTCACCCTCTTGTAATAATGGTGCATTAATATTTAGGATTTTGTGGCACTTGGAAGATATTTCATTGCAAGCTTTCCAGCTCTCAGATGAGTCCACCTGTATGAAAGCTTTCTTTCAGGGCATCAGGCCAGAGGCAGCAGCAAGGAAACAGTGGAGAAAACACAGCAAACCGAGAACTGCATCAGCGCCAAGAGTTATGTCACTGGCCCTGCAGATGCCCACCTATGCCAAACTGCAGTCCTGGGGTGAGCCTGGTGAGAGATGGCTGTGGATGTTGCTGGATGTGTGCCAAACAAGCAAACACCACCTGTAATGAAGCAGAGGTCTGTGACCAGCATAAGGGACTCTACTGTGATTACTCTGCAGATAAGCCTAGGTATGAAAGAGGTATATGTGCATGTAAGTCTTCACTGTTTCTTTTTTATTTTCTATTTTAACTTTTCTATTTCGTATAAAGGGGCAGCAGGGCTGCAAAGAAAGGGCTCCCAACTGACACACATTTTATACCTTGCTATTTTCCTTCCAAAACAGAGACAAGCACATTCTGAAAGAGTGTATCACTTGTATTACTTTCTAACAGAGACATATTTTCTTTTGTTGTATGTCAATTAGACTGAGAATTAATTGAACAAGTAAATTAGTAAAATCAAAACAAGTAAAATCTGAACTGGAACTTTCTTAAGTATTAGGAATCTAATCCCACCAAAGAGCTTTCCAAAGCTTACTAAACAGATCTCTCCTTTAAAAAAGGATTTTTAGGATTAGAAAGCTGAGATAATGGAGATATTATTACCATGAGATCCTGTTTTCCTACCTACAGAAAATACTGAAGAATAACTGAAAATATGAAATATCAAGTAAGAACGCTTCAAATCTTAACAAACCCACAGGTGTTTTTATGTGCATGCAAAGTGTTTTGAATAATGTGAAACGTTCTTTAATACTAATACTGCTTCATTTATTTTATTAGGTAACTTCATACATGTCACCTGTAATATTTATATTTAATTGATTTTCCTGACAGTTATTCATTCTGTTTTGCTATTTTAAGATATGATGGCTGTTGGCTGTGAGCTGAGTGGTGTGTACTATACCAATGGCCAATCTTTCCAGCCTTCTCCTCTCTTTTCGTGCCTGTGTGTGAATGGTGCAATTGGATGCACACCGGTATTCATCCCAAAGTCAGCATCAAATGACTGTGCATTGCTGAAGGACAAAAAGAAAGTTGGATGTTCCAAATGTGCTTCAGGGCATTTGGAGGAACAGCGATCAGGACACTACCGAAAAATGTCAGGTATATAAGATTGGACCAATGAAATATTATTGGGGCTAAAAAAAAACAAAAACAGAAGATGCATTGCTTTATTAAGGAAAAGCTAATAATGTATTTTTTTTATTTATTTGCTAAGTTTAGTTGCCACCTATCTTGCCATAGGGCTGCTCTACTTTTTTTTTTTAACCCAAAAGCAACAAGATTTGAGAACAGGGCTGGACACTCCCCATTTGCTAGATATCCAAGCATATTCTACTTCCCTGGTCAATTAAAATTCATTCCAAATCACACACGTGGGCTGCTAAAGTTTCAGGATATTCTGGCATTATCACAAGATATTGCATGATTTCTGCAATCTCATGTGAAATGTCTACCTTGAGAGATTGGCTTTCTTTTTTTTTTGGGGGGGGGGGCAGGGGAGGAAGGAATTCCCAGCCCACTGCATGGTGTCAAACTCAGGGCCAAAAAAGCTGATGTCCGTTTTGAGCTTGTTGGGAAACTCCACTGTTTAATTTGGGGTTCAAGGATACCAATCCTTTTTTCACACCTGACAGATTAGGATAAATAAGCAATTGTGGAAATGCTGCCTCAAATTCTAAAAAAAAAAAAAAAATTGTAGTTCAAGCAGCTTACCACTTTTACGCTATAAATGCATGGTTTGCACGCAGTATTATAAATGTTTTCAGAGTTGCTTATTTTGCCAGATGCAAAGCTTTATTGGAATGTCTGCTATCTTTCTTTCTTTCCTCATTTACTGTCCTAGTTAACAAGTTCCCGTAGGTAAAGGCAATGGAATTATTTTATAGACAATAAATCTAAATATACTATCTGTTAAAATATACAGCTTTGTAACTTTGCTTTATTTATTTCAGATCTCTGCCAGGTTTTTACTTTTGCTTCCTGCACTGAGATTTTAAGCTGCTGTTTACTTCCCAGGTATCCTGGCTCTTCTGCTTTGTCTTTTGAGCTGTGCACATTCTGGTCAGTCATCCTCTGAAACTCCATCAGGATTTGCTAATGGAGACTTTAAAAAACAGTTTAAACACAGAGAACTGTTAGCGCTCCAAATTTTTAAGGCTATTCATCTCGAAGAAAATCAAATTCTTATAGAATTAAGTTCAAGAGTAAGATAGAAACATAACACATTCCAAATTTCAGGGGACTGAGGTATCAAAGTCCCGTAAAATGTCAGAAAAATTTGAAGAGGCAGACATCCATTGGCCAATTCTGCAAAAACCTTAACCTCATAAACTTAAATACAGTGGATTTTAAAATCATTTCTTTCATATTTTATCATATTATGGTTTGCTCACTGAACCCGGCTTAGAGGTATCGTTCAATATTTTTAGCCTTGAGATTTAAAATGTTAAAATTTTAATATACTTCTGCCTTTCAGCTTTCAGAAATGTTTTGAAAAAGAAATGCCTAGTACAAACAACTCCATGGACACCTTGTTCCCGAACTTGTGGTATTGGCATATCTGACAGGGTGACCAATGGAAACAGTAAATGTGAAATGAGGAAGGAAAAGAGACTGTGTTATATTCAACCCTGCCAAGCAAATTTTACAAAGATTCTGAAGGTAAATTGTGATGCCCAAACTGCCTCCTTACTCAGAGAGCAAATGCTTAACAAACGCAGATTTAAAAATAAATACAGCACATGGATGATTGTGCGGAGCTATCATTTTGCCCTTCAGTAGTTATGGGCTAAGAAATATTAGGGTTGAAGAACAGGAGTCAGGATTAATAGTTCATTTCATTATAATTCTGTGGGTCTTTTCCTACATTGCTTTTATATCTACCAATTACTTCTATTTAAGGATTCTCTCTTTGTTTTAGTGATTGTTGATAGAGAGAATAGGCATTTTACATCAGTTGCATGTGTTTTTGTACTGGCAGCCCATCCTGCTCAAACAGAGCTAAGGGGAACTTTAGATATCGTTAATCTCTAACTCAGATATTTTGAAATATATAACCTCCATATACATACATATATATGTGTGTGTATACACACACACACACACAATTTACTTGACCAAATTAAGTAAGAGCATTTAAAGAGCTGCCCTAAATTCTATTATGTAATATGCATTTTGACCATCATTTCAACTGTATTCTATGTTTATTTTTGAGATTCCAAAAGGAAAAACATGTCGGCCCACATTTCAGCTTGCTAAAGCTGAGAAACTAGCCTTCTCTGGATGTACAAGTAGACAAATATACACACCTGTGTTTTGTGGAATCTGCCTGGATAAGAGATGCTGCATACCGAATAAGTCTGTAATGATTACAGTACAGTTTGATTGCCCTGAAGAGGCACCCATCAAATGGAAGATGATGTGGATTACATCTTGTGTTTGTCAGAAGATGTGCAATCATCCAGAAGACTTGTTTTCTGAACTCAGGCTTTTATAAGAAACGTGCAGGAAGAAAATACCTCCTCCTCCTTTTTTTTGCCATGAAAAAGTATGGCCACGTCCATATGAATGCCATTCACTACCCTGTATATAAAATATTAACCAAAAAGATTATTTTAAAATAGTTTTAAATGCCTTGAAACTGTAGGAATAAAAAGGAAGTGTATGGGGAAAATAAACACTTATTAGCACTATTACAGTCACTCTGAACAAGAAGCAAACAACTAGTGGATTAATTTGCTGATTTCAACGTGTGTTGATTTCAAACGGAATTCCTGAACATAGTAAAACAGATTTACTTCAATGTGGTTAATATGCTTAAAAATGTCTTCATGCATCTAGATCAGGGGTGGGCAAACTTTTTGACTCATGGGCCACAATGGTTTCTAAAATTTGACAGAGGGGCCGGGCCAG
>JAEANM010028240.1:0-10399 GCA_017656035.1 Myanophis thanlyinensis
TGTACCTAAGACTTCGCGAAAGCTGGGACCAGTAGGGTCGCACAAGGCGAGGTCACAACTCATTTTACAGACTCAGCTAATCAGCGTGAGCGGAAGGAAACCCATCCTGAATTCTATATCAACCATACGAGAAGGAGCGTATCAGGTAAGTCCAACGCTCCATTCCCTTGTTACACCTCACAATGCAAATTTCGTATTTTGTTCCATAAAAGTATTTTACAACCATTTCTTCCTTTTGTGTTCTAGTGAATGGTATCTTTTTCCAATCTGCTTTGAAAAGAAATTTAATGAAGTTTGATTTGCTTTTACCCACTAGTACTCACACAGGTCCCTTGATTGTGAGGAATTTTCTTTCCAATATAGATAGGGAATAAATTTAAATGTTTTTTCTGAATATTAAAAAAATGTCATTTCTGCTCGTTCACCATCTTGTTTCTAATGCACACTTAATAGTTTAAGGCAGGATTGTTTTATGACAACTATTAAACTTTCACCATTAACTGGAAAAGATATTAATTATTTTCTTATTGCCACTGTTCAGCCCAGTAATCCTAATAAGGGAATGGGCAAAGGCAGCAGAATGAAAGGAAACACTTAAAAGCTAAACAAAGGATAAATAAATTTTAGTTTGAATAAAAAATTGATTCCCTGCGTATCACCATCATCATCATCATTAACATGAATGCTTCGCAACTCTCAATGACTCTGCATAGGCCTCAACAAATCTAAGAAATTACAATAAAATCAATAAAAGATAATGATAAATGATGGCAAACAAGACAGACCAGATGGAATGAAGAGAGGGGTTTCTTCCTCGCTAAAGGTCTGGGTGAAGCCCCAAGTCTTTGGGGATCTTCTAGCAGCAGCAGAGTGGGCTATGGAGATCTTGGGGAAAAAACTAGTTCCAGAAGGCAGGTACTGCTACAGAAAAGGTATATTTCTGAAGTCCCAATAAATGATACCAAAGGGTCAATCCTGCAGGATGAAATTGGAGAGATAGATCATGCTATTGGAGACAGGTGGTGTCTAGATTTGTGCAACATGGTTAAAGTAGTGAAGAGCGCATTCTTGGGAGACTTGAAAGAACAAATGAGGAATATACTATATCATGGAGAAAATCTGTCTATATGGTTGCTAGGAGTTGAAAACAACGTGATACACATAATTAGCCTTGGTTTATAGCAGCTAAAAAAAATTGAGCTCTCACGACATTAGCTAAAATGTGAGTTATTTATATACTACTAAAACTCCTGTCTGTAACTTTTAAATGGGTGAAACTGCATCGCAGAGCAACAATTTTGGAACCAAAGTACCTCAAATGGGCTAGTTTATGGAATGTATCCAAAATCAGGAAGCCATAACTTCCATGGAATTGAAATTTGACAAATTTTATAAATCATTTTATGACATAAAACATTTTATGACAATACAAAATGTCATAAAACACAGGCTATTTTCAAAGTAGATGCATCTCTGAATATCTCCCTTCCACTCTTTCCAATGATGATGGAACAGCAAAAGATCTGCCATTGTTGAAGGAACTGAGGATTTCACTAAGGAAATATCTTTGAAACAATGACCCAATGGGTCACAGGTTACCTAGTTTGCTAATCACAGGCTATGACTCACTACAAATGGTATTTCCTGGCTGGTTGTATGCTATGAAAACCAGTGTAGTATAGAGGTCAAGGTGTTGGGAGTAGGGAGACTCAAGTCTTCAGATGATCAGTTATGAAGCTCACTGGGTAAATCACTCTCTAAGCCCAAATTTAGCTCATGGGATTGTTGTGAAATAAAACTGGAACAGTTTTATCTCATAACTTCTGAAGGAAAGAAGGGATATAAATCTAACAAAAAAGCTGTACAAAATAATTATTTTTTTAAATAAACAGGTTAAAAAAATAATGGTTCAGCATGATGTCTGCATCAGGGTAAGTTGCAGAATCAAGAAACTGAAATCCAGTACTGGTATTTGTAATGTTCTGGGGCTGTCAGAATCCAGGTCTAAGTTTAGCATATGTCTTGCTAATAGCAGATCAATTCTGCTTTCAGTCTAAATTAGAATAAAGTAAACAATTTAAAAGAAATGTGAATGTGACAGGCCACAGCCAATTTTGTAGGATTCTATAGGTGATTTAGCAAACTAGTTAATCAGCTGATAGAACTTATGATTTTTCAAGTCCAAATTACAATACAAATAGTCCTTGTTCAGCAGCTATTCTTGCTGAACAAGAAGACTTAATATCCATCCTAGTTGTGGAAGTAGTTCATAGGACACACTCCCTGCAGTCATGTGATCTGTTCCTTGGCAACCAACTTGCAATTATGTTATGTGATCCCATGGTCACATGATCACCTTTTCTGACCTTCAGTGCCAGCTTCTGACAAGCAAAATGAATGAGAAGCCAGGAAGTCACAACTGGCAATCATGTCATAAATATGAACCAGTTGCCAAGCAACTGAATTTTGATTATGTGACTGTGAGGATGCTGCAACAGTCATAAGTTTGAAAAACAGTCATAAGTCACTTTTTTGGTTCCATTTTTACAACTGTTGTAAGTTGAGGACTACCTGTATAAATGGCTAAAATGGTGCCATACTTAGTTTTATATTTTGTTCGTGTTTACTAACAGAACGTGATAATTTTATCTCTTTTTATAAGAAGTAATATGGAGTCTGATGTTAATGTTTAGCTGAGGTAGAAAAAAATTGACAATAATTTTAATAACTGTCTTGTAGGGTAAGCTTTCTATAATTATTTTAATTTTATCTAATGTAATAGAAAAATCTGTGTTCACAATAACAATAAGGCATACATTCAAAAGGGTGATATGTTCCATACAGAGCATTTTTGTCCAAGGTTTCATCAGTTATTAAGGTAAGATTTGGATGATGCAACAGGGAGTGTGCATATGAGTGCAATTCTTGAAAGACAGACTGCAACTATGAAGAACAACTATCTTACATAAGCTGTCATGATGACATTTCTAGTTTTGTCTGAAGATTTTTGATATACTTCATACATAATAAGTTGATACATTTCATACATAAGATAATAGAAAAACTTTCTAATGATAAAATCTTGTAACAGTGGAAAAGCAGCTTGGTTGATAATTGTCCTGCTTCTGGTTCCAATTAAACACTCAAATAGCTGCTATAGGAAATAGTAGTTTACTCAAGGCCAAAAAATAAGAGCAGATAGGGAATACAAGCCAAAACAGAATCTCTGAAAGAAGTTTGCTTAAGTGGTTTTCTTTACCGGGAACACACAGAAGTATAGTCCAAATCCAGTCCAGAAATCTAAGATCTAGGTCAGAAATTCATGGGCAGAATCCATATAACAAGTATCACACAAAAGCTAAAGGTCATATAGTTGCTTCCAAGGGATCATGAATCAGGTCTGCCTGTAATCAGGAGATGCATTTTATGCATCTCAAGGAACTTCATATAAATGTCTGTTCCATTTCCCTTTGCTTGCTGGTTGTGGGAGCTGGTAGACCTTATATGTCGCCCTCATCTGACTTCTCCAGCTACCCAGGTAGTGCCTTTGTTTGATTTGTCTGATATGATTGAGTGTGTTTCTCATGAGGTCGGCATTCCACAAGCCCTGTTGGAACAGCTTCTTCACATTCAGTCACTGTCTGTTTCCTAGGTTATGACAATATAAACGGGGCTGCTATATGAGATTTCATTCCACCCGTCCTTAAATCATTGCACTGGCTATGCACTGTGAGCTAAAGGCAAAATTCAAAGTTTAATACTCAAAGACTTAAAATCCTCCACGAACATCACTGATCTCTTGGATTAATTTCATCAGCTTCAATTTTAACCATGGAGTCAACTCATAGTAGAGTTACTGCCATACCCACCCCTATTTGTGGAATTCTCTTTCTGGAAAAGAATGGCTGCTTCTGATCCCATTTAGACTCCTGCAATAGCTTAAGACATGGTTATTAATTTAGATATATTCTGGATAAAATAACCCAGCTGTTTTTAATGGGCTTTACATTTAAAGAAATAATGAGAATGTTTAAATATTTCCTTCTGGTTATTGTTAACCTACTTGTCAGTGTGAAGTTTATAAAGGTAATTCAAAGGCTTCTTTGCAGCTTTGCAGATGAAAAACCATGTACTTATTAGCTAGTGCCATTTACTTGATGAAATAATTTTCTCCTCATTTTTTGATAGAAAGCTGCCTTACCCTGAAATAGAAGAGCTGTATTTAGATCAAGACCATTTACTGACTGTTAGCATCTCTCCACCTTTTATGCAGAAGCTTTTTCTGGAGAAACAAAGGATTAAATGTGATCAAGTATGGGATTTTAATTATGAAAGCCAGGGATCTAAAGAATTCTTTCTTTTTCAGAGTCAATAGGTTCTATGTATATCTTTTTTTCCTAACAAATTTAGTACTATATTTACCCTTAATATTGCATATTAAGGTTTTAGAAGCAGCTCAGTTACTCGCTTCATTATTAAAAGCATTATTTTGAATTTCCTAGACAGATAAGATATAAAAATGAATAATTTTAAATATGTCAGTTGAGCTATATTATTTTGCTCCTAAGACCACATTGTGGAATTGTTATTGCTGATTTAAAAGATTATATCTGTTAGAATACAAATATGTATTATTATAATTGTGAATATTAAGTACATGCATTTCTATCCAAAATATATTAGAAATGTGGCAAAGGCTTAACTGTTAAGTTCACAAATCATTTCAGGTAGCTGTTATAGCTGTCCAGACTCAGCTAGAAACAGTTATAGCTGTGCACTGTTGTGATGGCAACAGAAGCATTTTGGAGAAGTGAGAAACTAATGGACACAAAGCCTGTGGTTATGATGACATGTGGATGAAGGAAAATGTACAAAGTCTTGTTAGCAATCAGTAGCTTTACAATAGCCTGTTATCTGAGAGTAAGAGTCCATGATCAGCACAAGGCAAAATCAGTAATTTCTTATGAACTGAATCAGTTTTACAGTTGATTTTATATTGCAGAAATATTTTTTTAATAAGACTGGAGGTCAAAATACAGGTAGTTTTTTTATGTATGCTAAATACTGAAATATCTTGACAACCTTATCAGGAATTGTTATATGGTCTCTTCCTCAACCTAGGTATCTTAAATAGGCAATAATGGTGATGTACTTTTGCAGTATGCATTTTAGAACTTAATCCATTACCTACAAAACTACCTACTGGAGGTGTAGGAGGCAGAAATGAAGCAAGTAGGAATCTCTAAAGCACACAATAAGCTAGAACTGCCAAGATCCTCCCTCTATCTGAAAGAAATTGAAACATGATTGGTGAGGATGCAAGACAAGTGAAATAAATATTTTATATTGTGAGTTGGTTCTTTTATAAGGAAGGGAATTGGTATTACATCACTGCATATTCTCTTAACCATGCAATAATTTGCCATGTATACCAAAGCCCTGTAATTATAAAGGCTTCAAGTGATACATCTATGATCATCTTTTCAAGAGGACTCTACAAGCCCTGCAGGAAAATATATGAAGCAGATTTCTGAGTCAGATGGCTGGTCTAATATCCTACCTGCAAAACATGACTTTCTTATTATTCTAAATCAGTGTAACATTTGGAATCAATGTTGGGTTTTTTCTAACTGCATATAGTACATTACACATCTTATTGATACAACTGGGAGGAAATGCTTGCAAAATAATTTGCACCTTTTCTATTTCAGAATAGTCTTCACTATTCTTGCTGTTTATAAAACGAAAATACAAGGTGTCTTATTTTGCTGCAATACTCTACCACAGCTGCACTTCTGGAAATTATTTTTAAGTGTATTTGGACTAATTTGTTCTACACATTTAATATAGATGGAGGAAATCAAACTCACAAGCATTCAGAAGCCTTCCATCCTTTTGATCCAAGCAACTTTCCCTGCATGGGTGCTCTTCATCTGGATTGTGTTTAAAGTGCCCATTAATTTCCAGGCACTAATTGCAATCAGAGTTGAAGTCCAACACAACTGAAGGGCTCACAGAGAGAACACAGTGCATCTGGAGTCTTTAATGGACATATTTTATTCTGAAGCTATCCCTCAAGAATAACAAGAATTTCGAAACCGGGAATTCAGTCAGCCTGGTGTCACGGTCAAACTGGGAGTGGAAGACAAGTTTAGCTGACTCAGACGGGGAAAAAGTAGAACGTGCTATGTTCACAACGACCTGGAAGGGCATAGTTGTTAAAAACCGGCCAAGAACCAGAAGGGGATCCAACCATTATTTAGATCCCATCAACTTCAGGCCCTATTTATGTAAGCGCCTCATGACCATGTGCTATGCAACACAAGCGGAACTCCACCTTCCTCGCTTCCCCTCCCACTAAGCAGATTGGAGAAAAAAAAGTAGAAGGAAGAAAAAACAGCGGAGGAGCTTCCTTAAACCTAGTTTCCTCCTCTTCCTCCTCCTCTCCCTCCCCCTTCCCATTTCTTCCTTCCTCCTCCCTCTTTATCGTCCTCCTCCTCCTCCTCCTTTCTGGCCGGAGCTTTTGTTTTTCTTCCCAGCTATTTCCCACACGTGATTGCCGTGTTTTTGCGCCGAGCGCTCGGCGGGTCGAGTGCACCTATAAATGCTAATAACTTTGGCCCAGGAGAGAAGAAAGGCAGGAGCCAGAGAAGGGGAGAGGAGAGGTGCGGGTGCATAACTCGGGGCGCTCTATCCATGCAGGCAGCCGGGGGGGAGGCGGCGGAAGACATGCCATGCAAGCCAAAAGTCCCCTGCTTCGCGCGGCTGGCGCTCCCTCGCCTCGCCCCAGCTTGCTGCTAACCCGCCGCTCGCCGCCGGGGAGGTCGCGCCCGCCGCTCGAAGCCTCATTCTTGCCAGCTCCGAGGGAGGGACAGAGGGTGGACGGGCGGGCGAACGAGCGCCACAGACAATGGCGGCGGCAGCGGCGGCGGCTCCTCCTGCCGCCGCCGCCGCCACTACCACCACCCCCACCACCAGCAGCAGCAGCAGTCCCGGTGGTGCCAGCAGCGGCGACGGCGGTACATTCCACCAGCAGCTGGAGCCCTGCTTAAGGAAGCCGCCGCCGCCGCCGCCGCCGCCGCGCATGGACCCGCGGCGCAGGCAGGCTGCTCTCTCCTTCCTAACGAATATCTCACTGGACGGGCGGCCCGTGTTGCAGGGCGAGGAGTGCGGCGAGGAGAGAGACGTCGGCGCGGCAGCCGCTGCAAGGACTACCGCTGCTGCAGCCTGCGGTATCGGCAGCAGCAACAGCACTCGGACTCGTCGGGGCAACCTGAGCTCTTTCCAGCCGCCCGCCCCGCAGCAGTACGGGGCTTTTGCCAGCGCCTGCGGTGGCAGCGGCAACAGCAGCAGCAACGTCAAGCTCATGAGTCCCCTGGGAGCGGCTAGTCAACCGCAGCAGGGCGAAGATGACGAGCCGGAGGAGGACGAGGACGAAGATGCCTTTGCTAGTGTGCAGGTGCCCGCCGCCGCCGCTGCCGTCCCGGGCTCCTCTGGGACCCCCTGCGCAAGGGGTCGCCTCAACTCTTTCACTCAGGGAATCCTGCCTGTCTCCTTCGCCAGAACCGCCCCACAGAACTACTGCTGCCTGGAGCAAGGCCCGGTGGGCGCCAGCGCTTTTGAGCTGCAGAGGTCCAGGTAAGTGGCATCCAGAAGGGCCTTGAATGGGTGTGGGTGTCTCCTTTTCTTCAAGAGGAAAAAACAAAACAAAACAGAAGGAAACAAGCCAGGGTTTAAATCTTACATTGAAGCTCTTTTTAATGCCTGAGATGTGAAGACTGAGTTTTGTGTCAGGCAGCACACACCCAAGGCTACACTTACACTTCTCTTTAAGAATATTTAAGGTGTTTCATAAGTGTTAACTTACATCAGGAGCTCAGGACAGGGCTATAGCGAATTCTCAATTTGACCATTTATGTATTTATTTCTCCAGTTTATGTGCCACTTAATTCTAAAAGGGCTTTGAACAACCACCATGAGAAATGTCAGGGTTTGAGGTGTCTCCAAATTGTTTCCACTTATTCTCCAACATGTATGCATAGGTAGAGGAGTCAATTTTATTGCAGGGGTAAGAAGAAAATATTTTCTTCCTGTTCAGAGAAAGTTCTGTATTTTGAGGCTCTTAACATTTAGCAAAAGGGATTTGAACTGAAGAATGAAAATGTAGTGAAAAAGGGTCATGTTTAAATATATGAGGGGAATTAGTTATTATGCATTGACACTGTTGCACTTATCTGATTTTTCCACCAATATATACCATATCTGTAAGTTAAATCAGAAGTCTAATACACTATCTTTGTCCACAGGTGACTTGTTGCACCTGTCTGGGCTCAGAAGCTAAAATGAGGAGGGCTTGGTTAGTAGGTGGATGAGAGATTTAAGAAATCTTAAATCTAAAAGACAAACTAAGGAGGTAAAGCCCCTTAGAAGAATGCAGTGGCAACCCCCTTCTGTACTTGTAACCAAGAGGATTGCAATCTGTATTCATAAGTAAAATTAGTATGATGAATTTCATTAGTTTTTTTTAAAGAACTAAAGAATCACAGCACTAACTTGAAATCAGAACTTATGTCATTTTCTAATTTTGAAAGATTGGAGCAATAATATCTAAATCTGCTTTTTAGGTTAATGGAAAAGTCTCTTTTTCCCAATTGCATTTCAACCTCTGAAATTACCACTCAGTACAAGTTATCCTCGACATATGATCACAATTCAACCCAAAATTTCTGTTACTAAGCAAGGCAGTTAAGTGAGTTGTGCCCTGTTTTACAACCTTTTTGCTACAATTTAATTAATCACTGTATTTGTTAAGTGAATTGTGCTGTCATTAAGCGAATCAGCATTTCTCCCATTGACTTTACTGGTTGGGAAAGTTACAAACGGTGATCACACGACACCCCTCCCCCACCAGTGCAACTGTCATAAATATATGCCAGTTACCAAGCACCTGAATTTTGATCAAGTGACCATGGGGATTCTTCAAAAGTCATAAGTGAAAAACAGTCATAAGTCATTTTTTTTGCAGTGCTGTAGTAACATTGATAGGTCACTAAACAAAAGTTTGTAAGTCAAAGACTATCTGCAACATTTAGAATAGCACTTAAATGTTATTAATGTTGAAACTACATATAATCAAACCATCAATTAAAATGTAAAGCTATTGCTACACCTTGATGAGATCATAGTTTTCTGTTCCAATTGTTAAATTTGGATAAATACAGTAGTACTCCTATGAGGGAAGAAACGAGGCTGCTCAACTCTTATCGACGCAAAGAAATAGCCTGGAAATTTTCATTTACTCTCCCCTCTTCTTTTCTCTTTGGATGCTACTTGTAAACTGTCATAATGGGTTTAGCATATTACACGGGGGTCAGTAATTCTCATTTTTAATGGCACCATCATTTCATGAAATCATAGCAAAATTAATGAGAAGCAAATCTCCATTACCTTTCTGAAGTTAAAACTGGTAGACTGCCAATTAAAATAACAGTCATATCTAATCTTTTGTATGTTTTCTGGAGAGTGTTGATCTTAGTTTCTGAAATCTTAATCCCTTCATTTATTCTCTGCTGTTATCATGCATTATTTATGAGCTTATGCATCACCCCATCACTCGCACTCTGTTGTTTTTCAGCATTGATGTTTATTTAATGGGAAGCTGCTACAGCCTATTCCTTTAAAGCAGTGTTTCTCAACCATCATGGCTGGGGAATTCTGGGAGTTGAAGTCCACATGTCTTAAAAGTTGCCAGGATTGAGAAGCACTGGTTTAAACATTCTATTTCTCTTGGAAATTAGGCAGGGTTGGCCCTGATTAGCTTGGATTAAGGACCCTTTGGGAATTCTGAGTGTTGGCTGGACAAGGAAATTACAAAATAACATTTGGAAGAAGACTGGAAGTACATAAATGCCATCTCCAAGAACTGAATTTAATTCAAAGCATCTTTATCTTACCTGTTTTAAAACATTAAAGAAAGTCTTCTAAACAGTGATTGGTGAATAAATAAGAGTAACAATCTGTAAATCTTTTTCCCTAACAGCTTTAAACTTGATTTAGATCTTAACAAAAATAATTGGCAAAAGACAAGCATTTGATTGCTGCAGTTGAAACCTCAGGTTTGTATCTGGCCCAGGATATTAAGTAGTCTCTTTGATCTGGTTAGGATAAACAGAGTGCATGACAGAATCACGATGGGTGTTTATAAAGGTAAATGTGTATTTATTTGCTACCACGTGCAATTGCTTGGATAAGAATTTATATATTTATATTAGATTTCTTTCCTTTTTTTTGTCCCTATCCGATACTGGTTGCTGCCCAGACAGGTGACTGCAATTTTCTTGACAAGTTTTTTTAGGAATTGGTTTGCCATTGCCTACTTCCTTGCCAGTATACCAAACTG
>JAEANM010028241.1:0-10399 GCA_017656035.1 Myanophis thanlyinensis
TATTATTTTTATATTTATCTACAATTATCTACTTCTCATCTATGTTATGACCTTAATTTGTTTTTTAATAGCATTGTATTGGTTTTGTGATGGGGTGCTGTGTTTTACTGTTACTTATAATTGTAAGGTGAGAAGGTAACACACAATTTTTTGTATAAAATAAAGTAAGTCAATTATATTGCCTTTTAATTAAAAAAAGCCACATCCTTCCAGGGAGAAATTAAATGAAGTCCATGATGAACTGCAGAAGAAGGAAGCTCTTCTTGCAGACCTTCAACCAGATTTAAATCAAAATGGTAAAGTGATCTGTTACCCTTTTCACTTTTTACTACAGGTATACTTTATTCCTATTGCAAATATAAACTTTGGAGGACATTAATTTTTCTCTATTTGGTGTCTTTTATTACCCAGTATATTGATAAAATACTGCAAGTATATAAATGGAAGGATATATCCCTTTTTTCTTTGTTCTCAAAATTCATATTTTATTAAATGCCGTATGCACGATAACTTTGAGCTGTATTTCTGAATAGTACAGTGAATGCATCTGGTTATAAGGCAAAATGAAGACTTTGTGATCCTTCAGATGTCTCATTAAAATCCAAATTTTATCAGCATTAACAGGATCACAATCTGTAGCCTTAATGGATTACAACTAATTACTGATCATGTAGGCTTCCAGAGCTAACAGTATTCACATGTTATTGGTTGTTCCAGATCTGGATATTTACTAATTATTACATTGGATTTTCTAATAATAGCACAAAAAATAGAAGAATTAGAAGCTGCTTTGCATAAGAAAGATGAAGATATGAAATCAATGGAAGAGAGATATAAGATGTATTTAGAAAAAGCAAGAACTGTGAGTATTATTTTCTATACACCAATGAATTATTCAAGAACTCTTGAACTGGAAAATTGTTCCAATCCCACTTCTACTCTTTGAAAGCTATATTAGTTCTCTACTCCGTACCTAAGTTCCCTAATATAGTTAACTATGTGGCAGTATTTAATTAATCCTTTTTCTTCCATTCAATTGTGTCTGATTCTTGGAGACTGTCTGGACAAATCTTTGCAGTTTTCTTGGCAAGATTTTTCAGCAGTGATTTGCCATTGCCTGCTTCCTAGAAAAAGTAACTGAATCCAAGTCACCCAGCTGGCTTCATGCCTAAGGCAGGACTAGAACTCATACTCTCCCGATTTCAAACCTGATGCTTACAACAAAATGGCTTGCAGTTGTTCCTTGTGATCTAAAATAATTAAACAAATAAATATACAAATCCAAACCCCCAACATTAGCTTACTCTGCTTTTTCAGGAAAGATTTATCTCATCCTGGAAAAAAGGAAATAGAATAAAATCTAAGGCTCTCTGGATTTTTATTTCAATCACTGATACCATAGCTATATCAAAAGCATATATAGTGTTACACAGATATAACACTATATCTGTTCCATTTAGATGAAGGATTAATAAGAAATGTTTAATCCCTTCAAACTATGTCATAAACATCATATACAATAAGCACCAGAAAGCTTTTTCTCAGCTAGACTGAACCAGAAAAAGAAAAAAAAAGCAGAGCAAATTTGTTGATGTAAATTAAAGGAAATAGAATCAATAGACTGCAGCTAGACTAGGAGGTTGAAAAAATATTCTGGAAGAAAGAATAGAAGTCACAGTACAAAATTGTTCCAAACTTTTTAAATAAAGATGGCTTGTTCAGTTAGAATGACAAATTTTAGGCTAGTTGATTGATGTAATTGTTGCACATGTTATTTCTGAGTTGATTTTGTAACTAGATAAGAATCATTGTAAACAAAATGTATGTTCCTTCTGCAGGTCATAAAAACTTTAGATCCCAAATTAAAACCGACATCTGCTGAAATAATGTTGCTAAGAAAACAGTTGACAGAAAAAGACAAAAGAATTGAAACACTTGAGGTATTTTATTTATTAATACATTTTATACGCTGCCTATCTTACCATCAGTGTTTTTATATATTTATTAAATGCATACTTGCTTTCTGGTCAGGTTAAGGGAATTTACGATAGTAGAACAAAATATAAAACTAAGCAGTACAAGAAAAGCTATTTTAATATGTTTTCCTTCATTGCTGGCTGGGGAATTCTGGGAGTTGAAGTCCACACTTTTAAAGTTGCCCAGGTTGAGACACACTGGTAATGAACTAAGAGCTGCTAGAAGAAATTGGTAAAATTAGGCCAGAAGAAATCTGATTAAAATCTGGGTTTATTACCGAAAATAGTATAAAGCAGCAAAACTGTCATTTTTTTTAGATTTATGTGTTCCTTTATAAAATTAAGCATATAATAATCATTTGTTGCTTTTAATGTCATCATTTCTTCTACTTACATTATATTTTTTACAAATTCATTTTAGGGTCAGTGTAAATCAGCCAGGATTCAGGAGCATGAAGAAAAATTAATTGTATCTGCATGGTATAACCAGGTGAGTTACTGTATTTGCGCACCTGGGAAAATTTTTAATGAACATGGGTGAAATCCAAATATATTCTACTGATGGAGGCCGCTTCCTTTGACAGATTTTGCAATCCACATCCTACAGTCCTCATGCGTCCCCAAATATTTCCTAACCTTGTGCAGCAGATTTTAAGAACCTACTGGAAGCCGCAGGGTGGGGAAGCATCTAACAATTGAGGCATAATTCTGTCCATGTGCAGCACTGGATTTTATTCTTAATATTTTCAGAATCAAATAGCCAGGTCTGATATGATTAAAATTTATTGAAATGATGGTTTTTCTCTGGGATCCTTGTGACTACTTTGCAGAGCTCCCTACTAGAGATACTGAGTTATTTCTGGAAATTATTCCAGTATTAACATGCATAACTTGTGGATCAATTGTATAGCATATTATCTGTGCATGTTTAATGCCTGTTTACTAAATATATCTCTTCAATAAACCAGAAAAAAAGGAAATAATGTATGCATTAATAATTTAGCAATACAGTAGAAGTCAGTCATCATAAGTATTAACTTTGTTTGAGTTTGAATGAAGAGCATCATGGATTTAAGTAGTTTATTCTGTTTCCTTCCAGAGTTTAGCATTACATAAAATAGGAATGGAATCCAGGCTTCTCAGTAGGAATACCAGCTATAGGGATGGTCATTCGTACCCACCTGCACAGTCTTTCCTTGCTCAACAACGACAACTGACCAACAGCCGAAGGAATCTCCCTGTTAAAGCAGCACCTACATCGCCAGATTAGGTCATAGAAGATAGTCTACCCTAAAGTGTCCTTAATTTATTTTATTATTCCTGTTTTAAAATGTCAGACAAAGAACAAACAACGATGCAGGACATCAGCTGTTTTACACATAGGATTTATATGCTGCTAAATCTAATTTAGCCAGATGATATAAAACAAGAAACATTTAATGTTTCCTTTGGGATTCTAAAAAGATTTGGGGATATGTTTAAAAGCACAGTTCTTAAAGGATTTATATTTGTTTTCATTCTATATTGTACTATATATAAAGATACATAAATTATCATTGTATTTAAAGTTCTGCTTAAAAGTTCTCACTCCAGGTTAATCACTGGTTTTAATAGGAATACTTTTCATTAGTGATATCTCTACACAGCTCTTTCTCTTTAAAATTAGTTTATTCTTTAATAAGAATGGTTTTCATTGGTGATTGGTCTACACAATTCTTTTTATTTAATATTAGTTTATTTTTTAAATAACAACACTGAAAGTGAAAAATTCATGAATATTTTTCAAGATTCATGGCAAGCAGTTCCTCCCATATTCCTCAAAGTAGAGTGAAATAATTGATTTAATCAGTAAAGCTGAAATCCTTATGAGTTCTCACCAAGCCCTTCTTCCATTCAACAAAAAGTAATTAGATTTAGAATAATTTAATCATTCTTTTATTATGTAAAGATTTTTTTCTTAATAGTTGAGTTTGTTTTGGAGATTAGTTTTTAAAAACCATGACACAATATTGATCAAGATAAGAGGAGGAACTTCAAACACATGAGTGTTTATTGAAAAGATGAAATGTACGTTTGTTTTCAAGAACTTTAAATTTTCCATTTAAAGGAAATGCACATATTCAAATTGAACACAATGGAAGTGTTTGAAATTATTCTATTTGAAATTGAACTATAATGCAATACAGTCTTGAACTCATACACCTTAAATAAAATGAAATCTATAAGCTGAGCTTTTTTAATAATGTTTTTTGTATTGTTGGGCACCAAATTTATAATTGAAATTATAGTGATAGTTTACTATTTTTGCATTTTAAAACAGACTTAAGCAAATAACTTCAGTATGAAATGGTTTCATATAGATACAATACTATAAGTCTGACTACAGGTGGTCTTCATTTAATGAGGGTAATCAGGATGGGAATTTTTGTTAAGTGATATCATAAAGTGCAATGTCATATGACTGTGTCACTTTATAATGGTTGTTCCCATGCTCCCTGGTTACCGTTGTTAAACGAGCACCATGCAGATCATTAAGCAAGAGCCTCACGTAATTACAACTTTGAACTTCCTGCAGGCTTTTCCATTGGCTTTGCTTGTAAGAAGCCAGTAGGGAAGGTTGCAAATCGTGATTACATGGCTGCAAGATACTGCAATGGTAAGAAGTCCAAGTCAGTTGCAGAGCACCCAGATTGTGATCATGTGACCACAAGGGTACTGCAATAACCGGAACTTCAAAAACTTCTTATAACTGTCACTCATTTTGCACTGTTGCAAATTCTAGTGATCACTGAATGAGTGATCATTTGAAACATTTTTGTTTCATTTTAAACAGAATAAAATTGATAGTATTGCAACAGGTATAACACTCAGGAATAAATTTTGATGAATTCAGTGGCATTTATTTTCAAACAAGTACATATACAATTGCAATTATATGTATTGTCAAAGAATTTCATTTTTTTCCAGTTCTCAGCATTTTATATGTTTATTGTCTCTTGGGTTTTGTTCTTTGTTACATTCCACTTGCCACTTTGGGTTTTCATAGTTCTGTTTCATTCCTTATACATGCACTAGACCATAATCTTGCTAAGTTTCAGTCACAGTAATGTGTGTTGTGGAGACAAAACATGACCACTGTTGGTAAATAGAGTTGTACCTACAGTAATTTCAAACATGTAAGGAAATATTACAAACTTGAAGTTCATCTTACTGGAAGCAAGAAACTTAAAATATTTATGACTGACTATCATCAAAAGCTGTTTGCGTTAATCAGTTGAGCTAGATAATGGTCTGATAGTTATGTTTTGGCCAGCATCGTTCTGCTGCCTTTCAGTTTGCAAATCTTTGCATTAAAGAACCAGGAAAAACATAGTTTTTTAGTAGTTCAGAATTACATCTTTACTGTAACTTGATCCAAAAACGTAGTTTTATAGAAGCAAATTCAATTTTATTTTCAAAATCCACGTAATAGAAAACTTCAGTTTATTAGCAGAAAAAAGTCCAAATTAGATGGCTCAGTAAGTATACTGGTAATTTTTGCTGCCCCTAAAAAATATTTTTTTCTTTTGCATATAATGTCTCATCTCTTCATCTGCAATAGATCTAGAATATAATTATTCAAGATAAATTCACATATTTATAAATGAAAAAATAAGATAACCAGCTCTCAGTTTTAATGGTAGCAATACTCAGTCACGTTTAGCTTATAATCCTAAACTAGTTTAATATTATCAAATGTCTGTGATTTTGTAGCTCTGTCTTCCTAATTGCTTCATTTTATAAGAATTGACACAAAAGGTGATACTTTTCAACTGTGATATTAATGAAATTATTGCTAAAATAATTAAATATGCATGTAGACTGTAAACTGTACATATCCTAGACTGGATTGTGCAGCCTAACAGAATATGGGTGCCTCACACTTATATACATAAACATATATATTTATGTATTTCTCTCCACACTCAACAATAACAAACAACTTTTAGGATATTACAATTTATTCTTCTGAATATTGCGGATGATAAAATGTAAAATCAGGGGACAGTCCTTTGGAATAACTCTTGGCAACTGAATTTGGAGTTGCCTTTTTGGTACAGCACTTCTTTCAAAATATAAACTACCTCCTTTGAGTAATCTAATTTAAATAACTGATCAAAGCAATTGAATCCAGAATGTTATACCTCTTTCTTAATTAACAAAGCAAAAATGAAACCAATTGGAATATTTTCAAATTGATTCTACAAATTCACTCTTTTTTTTAAATTAGTGAATTAATTAATTTTATGTCACTAGTGCTATTTCCCATAATATAGAATATTTAATTGTGGTGGTACTTAGCTATGCATTCCCTATATTGATTGTGTGAATATTTTCATTAGATTCCAAAATACATGCTGGTGTAACTTATGCATTGACATTCTGATTATGTATACAATGAGTTATTTTACTTATATAAAGATATTACATTTTTAAACAGAAATTTGCTTTTAGACTTCTATCTCATTTGACTAAAACAGTTCTTAGAATCAATGAAAAGCTTAAAGGCTAATGTTTTTTATTAAGATGAAATATGTTTTTATCCAATAAGTATTCGCTTGGGATGATATACTTTTAAACACTACTAATTTTTTTCTTTTAATTAGTAAGTCTGAGATATTTTTAGTTAGACTTACCAGGTTCTAATGTGTATGATACATGCTTGTGTCTGTGCAAAGAAAATGAACTGTACAGAAATAGTATAAAAATAATTTGCACTACTTTGTAAACTTGGTTTTATTCTTCAAGATGTTTTATATTACCATTAAAAATTGACAATATTATGGTCTTTTATTATTTATGTTGTACTTGTAATCAAATGTGTGTTGCTAAACCAAGTGCATAGTCCTAAAAACTGTAGCATACATTTACCACAAATTTAATTAATAAGTTATCAAAGTCAGGAGGAAGAGGAGAGAAGATGATAACAAAAAAGAAGAAAAGCAATGCTAATATAGCCAAATCTCTCAGATTCTTTTAATGCATTTTCTAAAATTCAGTTGATTTATGAGGTAAAAGTTTGGGTCAGTTGAATGTAATTGAATTGTACTTTTTCTTATTGTCTGAATGGATAAAAGTCACAAAGCATCCTGCTTAAGGTCATTGAAGCTACTGAGCCCTCAAGGAAACAATCTCCTAGTACTATCATCTAAAAATATTGCCTTTCTCCCTACCAAATTAAAAAAGATATTCCTATCCCAATACCTCCCATGTGGTTAAATGTAAGGGACATATCTGAAAATAAAATAAAAATGAGACCCCAATTAGGACCAAGCATACCTAAAATTCACACATTCATTCAAAGCTGCTAGATGTATGAATCACAGTTTTGCTCTCTGCACTCAAATTATTTCTATGCTATTCCAAAAGGAATTTCCAAACTAGAAAAATTCTTACCACAGAATAAAACAATAGAAAATTCTAAACTATATTATTGTAGAGTAGGATTGTGACCTCAACTACTTTTTCAGACTCAAAGCTTCCTTTGAATGTGATTGCATGCAATTGAAAAGATAGGTTAGCAGAGTGGTGGGATTCAAATAATTTAACAACTGGTACTCTGCCCTAATGATCAACTGGGTAAATGTGGCTGGGTGGTCATGTAACTGGATGGGCATGGCCAACACGACATCATTCATGTTGAGGGGTGCTTCACCTTGCTTGGCCGCTCATGATCGTGGGGATGCTGCAACAGTCATAAGTGGGGAAAACTTTTCAGTGCCACTGTAATGTTGGTCACTAATGAATTGTAAGTCAAGGATTACCTGTACAAAAATACAAAAAAACTTCTTTGCTTGCAAAAAGCTGCCCTAAATACCAATCATTAGATTAGGAATACCTGTAAACTGGAGTTACAAATCAGGCAGGGTGCCAGAGCACCTTGAAGAATTAAAATAGTTAAAATGCAATGATAACTATCAGCAGCCAACTCTTGCTCATAAAGTGAAACCCTTTAGCAGATAAGTCATTTAAGCTCTCCAGAAAGTGGGTGGGCATATTTTGGCTACAGCTATTTGAGCTAAAGAGACAAATTAAATATAGGGGACCCGGGTTCAAGCCTCCCAAGCTTGTCAGGATCATAATAAAATTAGTACATGCCACAGATACCTAAATAAAGACTGGTTGCCATGTTACTAAGTCTTATTATCATGAGAGAAAACAAATGAATTGGAGGATCCACACCCCTAGCTCCCATTTTTTAAAAATCTTACTGTCAGCAATCGTGCCTTGGCCACTCCAAAGCAATGCAAGATACTCATGTCACAAATGTGCTTTTTCAAGAGACAACTGAACTTTCTGGAAATCAAGTCTAGTTGCCTTTTGAAAAATGCACATTTGGGACATCCATGACCTGGATGATTGAAGAATCCCCATAGACAGATTGCTGTGCTCAGTGAACTGACAAAGGCACCCTTTTACACCCAGGAGAAGCAATCCTTAGATCCATTTGCACCACTTAAAGATACCATCAGGTCTCACCTCACAAGATATCCTAAGGAAATCAACATTTAAAGAAAGATCACATGCCCCCAGAAAGGCAGTAAAAAAAATCAGTGCCAATATTACATCCTGCCTCTTGGAAGTACACCCCAAAAGGACAGTGGCAGGAACCACTAAAGCAGTGTAAAAAGCTTAAAACAACCCTTCCCCTTTAAGAAAGTCAAGCCCCTAAACCAGCAAAGGAAAAAAAACCTCTCCAGAGACAGAAAGTCTAGGCCTACTGCCAAGAATCATTAATGTTACAATGTAATAAGGCTTAACAGGAGAGGCAGTTTCTGTAAGCAGGGCAATGAAGATAAGGATTAGGGACACTAGAATGTTTCCTTCCTGCCTTCCTGACAAAATTAACCCTTAAAGTGAAAAAAAAAAAAGGCTGTTGAAGATTTCTTCCAACAACGGGTTCTCCGAATGCTCAGAAAATTAACAAATGGTTTTCCCAAATAGGTGTGAACCAGCTGAATCCTACCACTGGGTTAGCACCCTTTTGAATTGGGAAATCCTTAAAAGTAGTATGAGGCCCAAAACAGATCAGTGGAATCAAAAAGTAAAGAAAATACTTCACCCTCTCAACAAACAATAAAATGTAAAAGTCAGGTATGAAGAGGTGTTGACAGAATCTTACAATATCCATTTTCTATTAAAAGGTGTACATCTGCGTTAATAGTAGTTTAGCCATCTATGAAATAAACTGTTTTATCAGGAATGGTAAAATATTGTGCACTGGGACAAAAGTGCAATAAAATTAAAAGACCACTGAGTTTTAGACGCATATATTAGAAAGGTAAGTTGTGCAACTTGAGGGTTAGTGTAATCATCACATCAAATACTGTGATGTGCTGTATTGCAGCTTCAGGGAACAATTGACCAGTTTCAAGAAACCTTCGGGCAGTCAGACCAGTTACTGCCCAGCAGGGGTGGGTAACTATGGCTCGTTTATGACCCGTAGATGTCAACTCCCAGAATTCCTGAAACAGCATTAGAGTTGAAGTCCACAGGACATAAAAGGACCATAGTTGTTTATCCCTGGGTTAGAGACTCCAAAATATTGGCATTGGAAAATTAGCAAAACATTTGGGAATGTTCAAGATTTGTAGTTGGGATTTATATTGTTCTTTATTATTAATGGGAGAAAGTGGCTGCAGCTGCTATTTTATTACTACCTTTTCTATGCTTTATGACTTCTTAATATATTGTTCCTTGCTATGTAGTAATTGTGGAACTAGGGATAGAAAAGCAGCATGCAGGTTTAAATATGAATTTTTCAATCTAGGCAATCTATTACAACAATTGTTGCTTCAGGATGAATGTTCTTTGGTGTAGCTGGAACATTTGTCCTCCAGAATCAACTAATAACTTACTTTTAAGAGTTTTATTCCCAATTTTTACAGAGCCTTTGCTAAACAATGAATACAAAACTAAAAACTAAATCTCTGTTACTCCCTATGCCCCAGATTTAGGAACAGAGTTTGAGACAATGCTTATTGTTCCTGAATAATTTTGTATAAAAAAATGTAGATATTCTCTAAACTGGAACAATTAGAATTGTTTCCTTAATGAAGACCTCCCAAGGATGATGATCCTATTTGTGTGAAATAATATAGCTAGGTTGAATTCCAGAACCCCCAAATCAAGGTGATGCAATAGAACAGTGGTCTCTAAACTTGGCAATTTTAAGATTTATGGACTTTAAATCCCAGAAATCTGGGAGTTGAAATCCATAAATTTAAAAGTTGTCAAGTTTGGAGACTCCTGCAATAGAACAACCAGGAAGCAACTAGTGGTGATTCAACAACAAGAAATCCAGAATCTGGGAGGACCCATTCCAGCCGGAGCTTACCAAGACAGACACTGACCATTGAAGCATCGTTTTGTTTTGTTTTGTT
>JAEANM010028242.1:0-10398 GCA_017656035.1 Myanophis thanlyinensis
TTCCTTCCTTCCTTCCTTCCTTCCTTTTCATTATTAAATGTACATGTGGTCCATCTCACTATCTTGTGACTCACAACATAATGAAAAATACATTATAAAAAGTTAAAACAGTAAATATAACATAATTGGCTAAGATACCTGGCCCTGTGCATTGTCACTGATGGTCTACTCATCTATCAGTTGGATTACTGCAATGCATTCTACATGGGGCTACCCTTGAAGAGTATTAGAAAGCTATAGTTGATGCGGAAAGTTTTAATTGCTTTTGTTCTGTAAACCACCCAGTGTAGCTCTATCAGGGAGATGGATAGTACATAAATTAAACAAAGAAACAAAAATAAGGGCCAGCATAAAATGGGGTGGAGGGGGAGATATTCTGTTTAATCTACTAACCACTTCCAACCCACCTTTAGGGCCCCAAGCTACTATTTATATGATAACTGTTAAGCACAGGAAATAGCAATAGCACTTAAACTTATATATCACTTCACAGTGCTTTACAGAGTCAGCCTATTGCCTCCGACAATCTGGGTCCTCATTTTACCAACTTCAGAAGGATCGAAGGCTAGTCAACCTTGAGCTGGTCAGGACTGAACAACTGGCAGTAGGTAGAGTCAATCTGCAATACTGCATTCTAACCACTGTGGCATCATAGCTCATCAGTAGCTAAATGAATATAGGTTTAGTATATGCTAATGTTCTCTTCAAGAATCAGAACTACTAATGGTCAAAGTGAACTGGTGGTAGATAAGAACCAATGGGATTCAAGGCAATGATGTGTTTAACCTCCCCACCTCCCCTTAGGCTCAGCTGGTCATTTTCTACAATAACTATGCTCGAATAATTAATTTAATTAAGAATTAAAGACCTTTTTAAAAAAAAAAAAGTTAATAAACACACACTATTGTCTTGAGAAATAATTTGAGGCAGTTTTAATATTGTTTTCTACTTAGCACATTAACTATTGACTTAAATATTTGAGGTAGATTTTATTTCCTTTTGAAATTTTAACAATATCTCTCATGTGCAAACATATGATTAAATTCTTTGCCGCTATTCTTTGTTATCATCTTCATTTTTTAATCAGTGAGTTTGCCATCTCATGACTACATAATGATTATTTTGTGAACATGTTACTTAGTTGAATTTCTTTTGTAGAAGCTGTTTTTATACAGAAAAGAAGGGATGATGAGTATATGAATAAATGATATGATCAGGCCACATTTAAGGTCTTTTAAAGTCCCATAGAAAGTAGTTAGTCTTTCAGGGATTCAATTTAATCATGTATCACAGTCTTGTGCTTATGTTTTTGACCTAGGCTATATTTAGAAATGAGGGCACATGGTGGGTCAGTGGCTAAGATGCTGAGCTTCTCAATCAGAAAGGCTGACAGTTCAGCAGTTCAAATCCCTAGTTCAGCTTAAGAGAGTGAGCTCCTGTTACTTGCCCCAGCTTCTGCCAACCTAGCCATTCGAAAGTCTGTAAAAATGCAAGTAGAAAAATAGGGACCACCTTGGTGGGAAGGTAACAGTGTTCCGTGTGCCTTCGGTGTTTAGTCATGCCAGCAACATGACCACAGAATCGTCATCAGACAGTGCTGGCTCTTCTGCTTAGAAACAGAGATGAGGACAGCCCCCTAGAGTTGGGAAGGGAACCTTTATCTTTATATTTAGAAAACAATCTTAAATATACCTATTTGGAATTAAGTTCCACTCAGAATAATTGGATTTGTTCCCAAATAAACTTGGGCAAAGCCCAATAACCAAAATTTCATTTAAGGTAGTATCTATTGATTGGAATTTGTTTTTGGATACTGAAGGCCTGTGTTTTTGTTTTAACTACTGCTAGAGGCATTATGACAGTATACGCAAGGAAGGCTGAAATATATGATACCTCATATATATTGAAGATAAAATAGAGAAAAATGGCTATTTCAGTTCCTGAGAATTACTGGAATATGGACACCATGATTTCCAATCTGACATCAGGCTCAAAATTAACATGTGTCAATTCTTCCAAAGTGAATTCTTTATTGTTTCATACCCATAGATAAAATCTTGCCAGGTTAAAGACTCTTATTATCTGTACCTACTATATACTCTATGGACTGTACAGAAAGGGCTGTGTTCACCTTCTGTTCTGTCCTATGCCTCCCAAGATGAAGAAGCAGACTTTGCTTTCTGCTAAAACTTCTTTATTAAGCTACAGAGGAATTATTTATTTATAAACAAAACCAGGCTGATATCACAGTCTTTTATCAGGCTTGGAACAAGGCCAGAGGATACACAATTACACTCGGCAGTCATGAAGGCAGAAACACAGCTTCCCGAATCAATATGAACTAATTTTTCTCTGCAAAACTCCCATTCCTCTCGCTCCTCTTTTTAATCCCTCTGAGAGGGGCCAATCACTGTCCACCTGTGCTCTTCCTTCTGAGTCGGTTCTGATTCCTGAGCTGTTCCCTTCTGGTAGCTCTGTGCACGTGCACATCAGGAACAGTCCAACTGTTCTGCTTCACTGCTATCTGACTTGGAAGGCAGCTGATGACAGACATCCCTGGCCCCAGCTCTGACTCTAAGAAGTCATCAGAGCCTTTCCTAGACTCCAGGCCAGGCTCATGTTGTTCCTCACTGTCTGAGTCTGCCAACAGCTTTGCTGGCTGCTGGCAGGACACAATACCTTCCTTCTCTAAAACATGATGTCTGGGTTGAGTTGCCTCTTATTCCTCTGGAATGCACCTCTCTCCCTCTTGGGAATCCATCTTTTCACTGTATTCTATCATGCTTACTTTGGTCAGAACTAGCTGATGAAATCCCAGTGAAGTATAGAGCAACATGTACATCTATATCCTTTCAAATGTTAGCAATTCTATGGAAATTTTCAAACAGTTCACTATTGAGGTCACTATGGAGGCAGTCCTTGACATACAACAGTTCATTTAGTGACCATTCAAAGTTTCAAGGTCACTGAAAAGTGACTTATGACTGTTTTTCACACTTAACAACCAATGCAGCATTCCCATGGTTACATGATCAAAATTTGGATTCTGGGCAACTGGTTCATATTTATGATGGTTGTGATGTCCCAGGGTCATGTGATAATCTTTTGTGATCTACTGGCAAGCAAAGTAAATAGGAAAGCCAGATTCATTTAACAACCGTGTTACTAACATCATTTAACAACTGTGGCAAGAAAGATCATAAAATGAGGCAAAATTCACTTAACAACTCTGTTACTTAGTAACAGAAATTTTGGGCTCAATTGTGGTTATAAGACAAGGACTACATGTATTTTATTCTCAGTGTGCTCATCTAGCTTCAGTCATAAGCCCCATATTCCTGACTCTTCCCATTCAATTCTTAATGTTGCCTGTGATCGGTGTTCTGTATAGTACAGACTTGACACCTTTCAAATGATTCTACCACAAACAACAGACTCATATAATATACTGTATAATTTAGTTATTAACTCTATTTTCACAACATTGCAACATAGCTTTCTTCTTTGTCTCTGTAGCCAAACAAAACATATCCTGTAAACTTGCTGAGTAGCAATCCTATCATATATACCCTCCATCCAAAATACATTTAAAATAATATTTTAGAAATGCAAACATAGTACTGTTATTTTAAACCACTGAGTAAATGTGTAATAATTTTATTTAGTCCAACATCCTGGTGTTAAACATACTTACTTCGAAATGACACAGTGAACAAAAGACTGATTCTGTTCATTGTGTTCCAAAATTCTAATTTAGGATAAAGTATCTTTTGCCTAAAAAGTGTCACTTAAAGGTGGCATTGGATGTTTCATTGTTCAAGTTCATGCATTGTTAAGAATTTTGCCATTAACACTTGGATTCAGTTCTCTTTTCTTGTGGATTAAATTAGCACTTCTTGTCCTTTCATCAGTGAATAGAGTAAAATAATTGCTCTTGATTTTTTCTTCCACTTTTCTACTACTTTAACACTAAAACTATTTCCCCAATACATTTCATTCTTTAAGTTAAACCATTCCTCACAAAACATATCCCAATAGAAATGCTTGGATTGGATAGGTCTAATATATTATAGAATATATTACTGTAAGTATGTAGAAAAGAGGAATGAAATTAACAGCAAAAGGCAGAAAAGCAATGAACTAGGGCATGAAATAATTGTATAGAAACAAGGTTCAAAGAAGGTCACATGCTATATAATAGAATGTTAAGAAAGTTGAAGAAATAGATGAAGCTATTAGTAAAAATGTAAACTCTTTCGAATTGATCTCAGATTCTGGTTGCTTCAAGAATACAGTTTCCTTGGCAAGAGCATAGATGTTTTATGTTGCCTTTCCTGAGATAGTTTTCAATTTCTCTGCCTAGCCTACAGCCCAGATATTCTCTAGAAGCCACTTACTTATTGTAAGTACTTATGAAGTACTTATTAGCCTGACCATGCTTATCTTTACAAGGTCAGCAAATTTTTGTCATCTAGAACCAAGTGGAAAAAGGCTTGAAGAACATTTAGAGGAAAAACTTGTATTTGAGATTGGACTTCAAATAAAGGAGCATGGAAAACATACAACAATGTAAAAATAATACAAGAGCATCTAGGGGCAAAAGGAACAGTGCACTGTATTAACAAACCAAAGGAGATTTGGAAGATGAATACTGTTTCATACGAAATAATGCTTCAGTAATATGGAACAGAGAATAGGCTCAGATGCCTGGTATATTGTATTGGTATTTGGGAATGACCTCAGGAGACAGGAGCTGCAGACTGGGCAATTGGCATGCAAAAGATGTCTCAGCCCACAGAAGGGAGGATGGGAAATGTTTCAGAAAGGACCTTCCTTAATTTTCCAAAGAGTAAAATGAAAGCAGGGAATAAATACTTTTTGGCTTGCAAGATTCAGTTAATGTACCTTTACAATAAAGGTCAAAGGAATTTTCAAGTGCTATATTGTTGGGCTCCATTCTAAGCTTGTGTTCAACATATTTCTATGAGAAGCTAGAATATAACTTTACTAAATTTGTAGTTGCAGAGAGTAAGGAAGATGACCTTGAACCAAGATATGCAAGTGCTGTTGTCTTGGCAAAAAGGGCTGAAATATTTTTTTAAGTCTGTAACAGCCAAATGGCATTCAGGAGCAGTTCAAACAGAAGCTCCCTAATTTACTGAATTATAATATGAGGAATAGTAGAATCAGAAGATTCTATTATTATACCCAATCTCAACAGAAATAGTTTTAGTCTTCCTGTGGAGTTGATTTCTGGTCTTATCTGCCTAATGGGGGCTGACTAGCTGCCACAAAACTACAGGGGGATAGTTAGGAAATTCTTGACCCAATATTGTGTTTCAACAGGGACTAATGCAAAAATATAAATATGGATAAAATATTAAATATTTAATGATTCAGCTATACTGTATATGCAAATAAGATTTGGGTATCTTGGTGGATCACAAACTGAACATGAGATATCAATGTAATGTTTAGAAAAAGCAAATGTGACATCAAAGTTACAATCAACATAATCATTGTTTCTGTCTAGTTTGTGTTGGTCAGACTGCATCTACAAAATTGTGTTTGGTTCTGTATTTAAAATGGACATTGATAAACTGAAGCAGACTTCCGGTTGATGTCATGGCATCTCCAGACACAGGACGGAATGCTCCATCTCTGTTCTGGGTCTCTACCTGCGTGTGGGCTCTGGAGGGGGCCAAAAATTCCCTGGAGGGGCGATAAAGCAAAAGAGGTCATCCAGTGGGGTCAGGGAGAGTATGCAATTCTCCCGGTGTACCCCTGGATATAAAAGCCTGTCTAAGCCATGACAGGAAGAAGAGGCTGCCAAAGATGGCCACTTTGGAGCTGTGACAACTGTGACCAGCTAAGCATGGTGCAGGAGAGGAGCTTCGAACAGTGTTTTGACTGTGTGAGAAGAAAATAATTTTTTTTACATTAAAATCTGCAACCCAAGAGACTATCTAAAATGAAAGTTGTCTCAGACATTTTGAAACAGCAGCGAAATAGCCCAGGGAGAAAAAAAAAGGAAAGTTTTACAATGAAAGATTTAAAGGAGAAGGCATCAATTGATTATTAAAGCAGAGAAACTTGTATTTTACAATCTGGACGAATATCATTTGGGATAGGCGTTTTGATGCTGGAAATTATGGATTGAATAACATTTTTAACAAAGACTGAATACTGGAAATAATAGAGTACTGTATAGAATTCTATTATATAGAGCACTGAACTTTTCAACACTAGGAACCTGAACTAAAATTGCCATTTTCTGATGGAAAGAGTTTATTGTACTTGTATCTTCGAGTGAAAAGAATTATCAAAATGGACTAAGAACAACGGGAAAACTGCTCCAAAATATGGTATTGGAACTGGACAGAAGAATAGGAGAATTAAACTTTGAGACTTTGGGAATATTTGAGACTTTACTAAAATTTGAGTATATGGTTGTTGGATCAACATAGAAGAGAAATATAGAAAAATACGTGGGATATTCCACCAAGAAGAATGAATTGGTGGGATGGGATGGAGTTGTTATTGCAAGAAATAAGATAAATGTGGCTGTACTTAAGAAATGAATTCAAGATTACAAGGAATATAATGGAAAATATTATACAAAAAGAGATGAATGGACAAGACAAGCAGGAAGAAGTGGAAAACATAAATCAGATTTAAAAACAGAAATGGTAACCCAGTAAGGGTTACAAAAATATTTAAATGGGATGTCATTAAAAGTGGTGAAAAGGGATGAAATAAGACGAGAAAATATTATCGTAAGAGAAGTTAAAGAGGGATGGGAGAGCCAGAAAGTTCCATTTGGGGAGGAGATAGAAATAAGAGCAGACATCTTAGAAGTTAGACAAAGGAATAGGGCAGAGAAGGGAGAAAAACTTAAAGTAGATGATTGAAAAAGAAATAGAGATAGAGATAGAAATATAGATAGAAAGGAGATTTATGGGAGACAAGCTAAGAAAAGGATAATTAGAACATGAAGGAGAGTTAGAGACAATGGATAGAAAGATTTTTTTTTCTTTTTTAAAAAAATAGTGAGCAGTGGCATAATGAAAAGTTTTAAACTAGCGGGAGATTAGATAAAAGGGTAACAATATAATATAGCAATTGGATGTATATTGTGGAGTTGTATACAATTGTGAGAATTATAGAACATGTGAAAGATTACATAGCTTATGATTGATATATTGGTAATAAGATTTATGAATGTAATATGGTGGTTGATATAAAATGGATAACTTTGTAAAATCAGGATTACATATTGAATAACCAAACAATTAAGAAGTATAAATTGAATGATTATTGGTTAAATAATGGAACATTGTATTCATATATGAAAATTCTGCCATATTTAGAAGTTAGTTAAGATTAGTAATTGTAATAATATGTGATCCTTATTATATACTAAATTGAGTGACACTCAGTTGCTGCGCTGTGCATATAAATATATGTATGATGAATTTTTTTATTTATGAACCATAAGTGTTATCCTGAGAGATTTTGTGCACCTGATTATGCATGATGATGAAGGATATAGGAAGTTATCTAAAAAATGACAAAAAACATTGACACTAAAAAAAGAATAAGAAAGGAGACAAAGAAGTGGAGGGGAGAAGAAGAGAAGGATAGAGGAAAGGAGAAGGAAGTAGAGGGGAGGTGAGGAGAGGAGAAATGAAGAGAGGAAGTAGAAGGGGAAAGGAAAGAGGGAAGTGGAGGAGAGGGGAGAAGAGGAGAAGGGGAAGGGGAAGGAGAAGGAAGTGGAGGGGAGAGGGTAGTGGAGAGGAGAAGGAAGGGATGGAGGAAAGGAACTCCTACTTAGTGAACACATTATTTGCATCTTATTTAACAAAAGTGTAATTACTGAAAATTTTTGTCATTATTTAAAATTGACTGTACCTAGACAATGCATTGTCAATGTGAATATCAAGCTTTATGTATATTAAATAAAAATGTATAAATAAAATATTATAAATGATAAACTGAAGCATTTCAGAGGAGAACAACCAAGATGATATGCAGTTTGGAAAGAAAAATGTATGAAGAACAGTTGGACTCATTACTCCAATAGCATTACTCCATTACTCTTGTTATTATCATAGCATTTTAATTTGAAACTTAGGTGGACAGAGGGAAGGCTGAATTTTGCTATCCAAATATTCTTTATGTATTAATTAAATGTGTACCTAGTGGGTGACTCTTGACAGCATACAATTAAAACATCCACAGTACAATCCAAAATCAATACATCATAAAAACTCACAAGAATGGAGGATAACAGGCCAAGGGAAGAATAAAAATCAGATAACACAGTGCATTAAATCAAGAAAATGCCCTTCAAAATACTTCAGTTTATAACTGTGTATCTGATCTCCATAGGGAATCATTTCAGAGTACTGGAATCATTATGGAAAAACAGCACTTCTAGCTTTGTTTTATCTCATTTCCGGGAAATGTGGGGTCACAGTTCCTTTACAATATCTAGTGAATCCAGCTGATTCTTGTTGGAGCAGATGATCCTGCAGGTACCCAAGAACCAAACCATGAAAGGCTTTTTAGATGAGCACCGTTGCTTTAAAATATGTGCAGAAACCAAGCAACAATCTCTACAGGTGTCACAAAATTATTGTTCTATGTTTAACACTAGGAGCTGATAGTATATTGTCTTTGAACCAATTCAGTTTCTGAAGAATCTTTAAGGACAGCTCCATGTAAAAAGCATTTCAGTAGTCTGGATGGTGGTAATGAGAGTATGAGTTATTATATCTAGGTCATTCTGTACCAGGTAAAGAACAGTAGACAGAACTAACTAAAGACCCCTGGCCATGGCCTCCATATGCACTGTTGCTGTAGGTTTCTAATTCACATTCAAATTGCATTAAATGCTTTTTTAAGAATAGATTATATAAACTGTATTGCTAAAAAAGAATGAATCTCTGTACTGCTCCAAGAGTTGGAAGTTAAGTGAACTGTATTACAGAAAATGCCATTTTACATTAGTGCTAATAATCTGTGAACATCCTCTGTTGTGGTTATTTACTGAGTACAGCAATGAACATAGTTAGAACATCTGTTCTTTTTTTCCCAAACTGATTTGCTTTGTTTTCAACTCATTTGATTTAGTAAAATATGTTCATTTATATTTGATTGCTTCATGCTCTGATTATTCAGTTCATGAAAAATCCTGCATGTTTGCTGTTTTTAGTAGAAATCCTTCTTTGACATGTATGGATTTAATAAACCAAATGATTTTTGCATTCTGTACTTCACCACAAAAAAAAATCAGTTTCTGATACAGTTATCCAGACATATTATGAGTTCTTTACTTTACTTACTTTACTTTAATCATATTTATATACCGCCCCATCTCCCTAAGGACTCGGAGCGGTTTACAGCCGATAAAAAATACAATAACAACATTTAAAACCAATATAAAAACATTAAATTTGCTGTATTATTTTAAAAAATTATTACTAAAAGGTTCTAAATTTTTTTTATCAAAAGTTAAAAATTTAATATATTTAATATTCCCTGTTGTCCCTTTTGGAATATCTTTCCCTTCATTAGACAACACTAAAATGTGTAAGAAGACAGATATCATAAGAAAATTCATAAGGAAATTCTTTCCTGGTGTAAGTAGATTTGGATTTTCCCAAATCATTTTTCAGATAGATCCTGATTGGAAAAAAGCATGTTTTTGCCTCAAAAATGTTTTACATCTACAATCATGTCTGTGTTTTCATTACTTTATTATTATTAATTGTAATTATTATTAATATATTCAGTTAAACTCTCTCTGTATTAAAATATACTGTATGCTAATCTTCCCTACCAGGTCTATAGTATATTCTTGCCTTAATTGTCCAAAATGACATAAGGCTTGTGTATTGGTGTTTAATGGTGGGAGGACCCAGTGTGGTTTAGTGGTTAAGGCATCATTTTAGAAAGCCAGATGCCGTAGATCCAGTCCTGTCTTGAAAGCCAGCTGGGTGACCTAGGGCCAGTCCTTCTCCATCAGACCAACATACAGTACCTCATAGGGTTGTTGAGGGAAAAATTGGAGGAGGAAATACGTTTGGCCCCTTGAGTTATTTGTAAAAATAACAACAGTGGGATACAAATAAATAAATAATAGCATTCTACTGCACCCTTTGGTTTAATGGGAAAATAGTAGCTGCTACTGGGAAGAACATTTTGTACAAAATTTGGGGATTTTAAAGAGGCACCATTTTGACCCCTGCTCTTTGCCAATAGTTCTCTGTGATCTGGACTCACTAGACTTTATTTCATTTTATGGAATGGGCACTGAATTATTTATGCAAGGTCACAAAAATTATTGGAAGTTTTTAGGGCTCTCTCACAGGGATTTGCTCTCTCTCTCTCTCT
>JAEANM010028243.1:0-10398 GCA_017656035.1 Myanophis thanlyinensis
GAAAAAAACAACCTCTTGCCCTTTAATAATATTCTTAGAATTAAAAGTACATTGTAAAACAAGATTTCTCATCATCCAGGTAGTAAAATAAATCACAATATCTCTTGACAAACCTCTCTGTCTAGCAACCCATGAATTAACACGAAAAATAACTTGGCTTTCTTCTGATCAACGAAGCATATTGTTGCATTTTGGAATTGTCAAAACTAATATTTACTAATTTGTATAAAGAGCATTTTATCTTAAGAGCACTGTACTACATGGCTGTTAAGTGAATTCATGTTGTTTTTATTAGCAGTTTAGTCGTAATCATTTTGAACTGTTAAAGGGAGATGATAGTATGTATAGAGCTTTTTGGAGAAGATTCACACACTCTCACACACACTTTCAAAGCAGTTTGGTCATATTCACGTGCATACATTTTCAATGTAATGGCAACTGAAACAGTATAGTTATGGCTAAACAATCTTTGCTGTGCAATATTTTGAGTAATGATTTGACTAGCTAGATTAGGAAGTATTATTCTCACTTCTGATGTCCATCAATATAAATTGTTTTGGATTTAGTTATAAACAACCAGTAATTTGCTTAAGAAAACAAGTATTAAAGCAGAAGTTGCACTCCACACTGAAATTATATATAGGTAGTCCTTGATGTTCAGAGTAATGACAGCTACCCCCAAAAGTTACTTGCAACCTGGTTTTGAAATTTTGATGTTACCTGTCCCCCTCCTCCTGCCTCCCATCCTATGGCAATATTTTGGGTACTCAGCAAATGGCTGTTTGTAGCACCTCATGGTCATGTAATCATGATTTACAATGGTTTTGCAGCAACCCAGTGTTTACTTCTAGTAGTGAACAATAGTTTGTTTACCACTGATGTATTTACTTAATGACCGCCACAAAAATTGTGAAATTGGATACAAGCACAACATATGACTATAATTGCTGGCTCCATCACTCCATAGCCCAAGGACTACCTGCAATTGACCTGGCCCCCAAATCACAGCAAATCCTAGTTTCTTCTTTTTGCTCATGTGAAAATTAAATAGCAAATACTTAGCAAGGCTATTACTGACTTGTTTTTTCTGATTTTTCAAGAGAATATTCCCTTGAAAAAGTATTCAAAATATACAATATATTGGACATAATTATTCTTGCACTCTAACTTGTTTGGATTTTCCATTTATAGGTGCTGCGGCTGTATTTGCTGTGGGACACATAAAAATATCTTTTCTTACCTGGGGTGAAATAGTCTTAGCTATGTTCTCCCTCTTCATTGCTGCCGCTGTGTATATCATGGACACTATTCATAACATTTGGGTGTGCTATGCTTCCTACATAGCATTTCGAATTGTCTATATGCTACTCATTACAATAGCAACGTAAGTACGCGCTTGCATATTTCCTCATTTTATAAATTTTCAATCTTGCTATTGCTCAGGTATTATACATATATGATGAGATTGCAAATCCCCAAAATTCTAAATAATAATGCTATCCCAGTGCAAATGGAATGTACCATGTACATATGGAATGTACCATGTTCAGGAATGTTGTCATATAGCTTTAGTAGGTAATTGTGTTTGTCTCATTCTGTCACAATGAAGTTATAAAATAGCCAAATAGCTAAATTAGGTTTGAAGGTGAGTTTTCGCCACTTGGTGAATTACAATGTAACAAAAAGCAATGAATTTATTTAGTTCAAATGGGGCTGGAAGTTGGGAATGTAATGAAATGTATCTATAGCTTATAAATTTGTTGTTAATGTTCATTTTGTGGAGAATCACATTTCTGGAACCTCTAACTGAAGCAGATGTTGGACTGGTATGCTAAGCTTTTATGGAAGCAGATGAGGAAACCTTTTAAATGTCAAGATAAATATAGGAAATGCTGCAAATCTGAAGACTGAAACTGAACATCAGTTTGTGAAAAAGAAAATATTAGTGTATGTGTACAAACACAAATATTTTCTTTTTCACAAACTGTATATACATATATATGTATTTGTTTGCATAGATTTTCACAGGTGCAGGTATAGGTTTATTCGGGTCTTTTCCAGTGTAAGTTTGAGAAGAGATTCTCAAACTTACACGGGAAAAGACCCGAATAAACCTAGACCTGCATATATATGTGTATATATAGTACTTTTTGTAATCTAAAAGTTTTCAGTTCATTGTGATAGAACACAGCTGATCTTCTGGTGCTCAAACTTCCAAAGAAGACTTTTCTTCATTCCAGAAAGGCATTTAATACTTTTTTTCAAGTCAAGTCAAGTCGGTTTTATTGTCATTTCAACAATATACAGTACAGTACACAGTGAAATGAAACAACGGTTCCCCAGGACCAATACTGTAATGATTGCTGCATTGCTTGATTTTATTCTCATCCATAGATAGTGATTTGGTTCTTTCTATCTCTGTTCAGGTTTAACTGAACCTTTTCCTTACTCCATTACATATCCTAGCTCTTTTCTTCCATTATCTATAACTTTTATATACTTTTGAAAGCCATTGTCTCCTTTAAGTTTGTGGCTTTTAATATTCCTGTACCTCATCAGTTGTCCCCAAATTGAATTTCTGCTGTAGTTTTATAGCTTCTGCCTAAATGACACTAAATTACTGAGAGAAGTTCAGTGGCTTTGAATTGCCCTTTGATATTAGGGAAGGAAATGTTATTTTAGTTTGTGGATTGATGAATTAAGTTTATATATAATAGAACAGGGACAATCTATGCCATTTGTGGGCAAGCTAACTTCTCAAACTTGATTCACTTGTCTAAAAAATGCTTGGTGTAGGAAGAAGCAGGAATGTTTTCTTTTTTTCATAGAGCAGAAAACATGTTCCTTATTTACTCTTTCACTCCTCCTATACCTTCACCAAGGGGAAATAGGGTACAGCTTCAGTTTAAGGAATGGTGCTTTGAGGAAGGGCGTTACTGGTTTCCTAATTCTTATATCAGCTGAGCCTTCTGGGAATGGAATAGTGATAGGGAGTTCCCCACTCCTGGTCTATGAAAATATGTAAAAACAAATTAAATATAGCTTTTATAGTTGATTTGCATTATTGACAGATTCTGTATTTGCAAATATGCCTACTTCAAAATCAAATGAAGACACATATGATTTTGAAAACTCTTTTGCCTGTAGGTTACTTTGCCTTAGTTTCTTTTCTCTCAATTTGGGGTTTGATGTCCTTCATAACTCTTGGGTAGAACATTTTTTTTTACAGAGATAAGGCAAAAGAGCAAAGAAAACAGCACTTTCCTACCTCATATGTTTTCTTTAAGGTTCAGAAAGGTCTGTGTGCAAAATGAATGGAACTCACAATAAAAATTTTATATAACCAATATGGTTACATTTTGATGATCACCTGCAGGTGATAAGTGAAATAGGTAGTTTCTTTAACTTCATCTTTCTTTTCTTTTTGTGAAGGTTCCAGATTGCTGCAAATCTAACTGTAGAGCGCTATGCCCTTGTATTTGGTGTTAATACTTTTATTGCACTGGCATTGCAGACAGTGCTCACATTGATAGTTGTTGATGCAAAAGGTCTTGGCCTTGACATAATTACACAGGTAAGTTTAATTAATTTTGATTGGGTGGGAAGAGAGTGGATAGCTTTTCATAATATGTTACCTTGCAAAGAACTTAGACTTCAGTTCTTATATGTTCCATACAGCAAATAGTATCTAATATCAACATAACACCATTTAGAAAGGCTACCTTTGAGTATCTTCAAAATGTGAGAGGTCTTATAAGTTGCTTTTGGAGGGTAAAAAGTACATTGCTTCCTCTATGTTAGGATTTTTTTTTTTACATTCTTAATACAGATCAGCATTTCTATTTTTAGACATATTGAACTGCCAGGATGTTCAGTAGATGCAATAATGACAATTTTAATTTGTGTTGAGTTTAAAATTGAATTGCCTGTTGGCTTTGGCTTCCTTTTTGAGATTCCTGGAAATACACTAAAAATTATAGAGTACGTAAATAGTATATAATCTAATTTGCTTTCTGTCATCACAAATTGTGACCTGTGTAGTTCATATCTACATGGAAGGAACATGCATATATGCCCTAATCACCTCATGATCCACATAGCTCCATGTGGACTGCCCTGGAAGATCATCAGAAAGTATAGTTGGTCTAATTGTAGTAAATGTATTGGTATTAGCAGTAACAGGTTTTAATATATGCCCAGTTGTCATTGCTGCTACATGAGATACCATTTAGCTTCCAGGTGCAATTCAAAGTATTAGTCATCGCCTGTGTAGTCCTTCATAATATACAGTCCTGTTATCTACAGGATTAACTATCTCCAATAATTTCTATCCATCTGAAATGGGTGCACTCCAAATTAAATGTTATCTTGTGGGAGTGAGGAAGTGTGTTTTTTTCTGTCACATCCCCTACCCTCTGGAATAGCATTCCTGAAGACAATTATAAGGTTCCCCCTCCCTTAGAGTACTGGAAACACTTATGACCTGCCTGTGTTTCCAGATGAGGGGTTAGCAAAGCTCCTATCATGGTATTAATATTTTTTTTCTTCTGGACTGTTATGCTCTGTTACTACATTTTTAATGGTTTTGGGATGTTGTAAGCCACCCTGAATCTTCTGGAATTGAGCGGCTATAATGAATCTAATAATTGATTATAATTCTTGAGACAGAAGATCTAAAAAGGTGCCTTCTTCCAGCTGTGTTTAAAAAATCCACAGCAAATTAAGTTATTTTTAACTTGTTTCATGATTGTACTTGCTATATGAGAAGTCAGTGAACATTAACTTCTCCATTTACTTGAATCTTTTGTTTTTTGTAGTTCATGATCTATGCTGGCTATTTTGCTGTCACAGCAGTATTGTTCCTGATAAGTGGCACATATAGTATTATCAAGAATTTCTGGAGAAAGGAAAGGAGAAGAAATGATGCTGTTGCAGATGATGCTTAAAATACAAAGCATGAACTAATTTGATATCTGGTGGGGCAAACTTATTTTTAAATATGATGGTTCATATTTATGCAACTATTGTTACTTTAAAACCACTATCTGTATTGTATTTGAATCTATTTGTACTATATTAGTAGCATATGTTATTAGAATACATTTATCTTATATAAGTAAGAATGCTGTATTTAACAACATAGTGTCAACGTGCCTTTTGTGGACAAAGTCTACACAGTGAGATTTTTTTTTCTTTAGCCAGACCATAAAACTGTAAAAGGAAAGTGATGCATTTTTTAAAAAAAAACATAGCCTAGCTATGCTTTCAATGTTCTTTATATATTGACTTTTAGAAGCCTAAAACTTTGAGGAATTGTGATAGACCTGCAATCAGCAGCATCCTTTGAAATAAATTGGCCATGTCAGGATACTGCTCAGGTTTGGTAATTGCACATTCTGAATAATAGTTAGACCTTTCTGTATATGCAATCAAAATATTTTTCACTCTGTAGAGTGATTTTGATAGATTTCAAGATTTTTGTTCTCTTGTTGCCACCCCTTATTTGCTGATTTCATGAAGTGTCAGCTGTATATCTTAATTCCTTGATATTACAAGGCAATGATTAACAGAAGCAGAAAACCTCCTGGGGTTTTAGAAATTTGGATAATTTCTATTGGTCATATCAGGCTTTTTAGCTTCTCAAAAGAAACTCGTACATTTCTGTATTTATGCTGTTGTTAGTAGACTTTCACAATGTCTGAGTAAAAAAAATGGCAGCTGTATCATTGTGCATTATCTCTCCAAGTAATATAAATTGTCATGACTGCTGTTTCTACCAATGATGATTGTATTTTTGAATTGTGGAACAAATGGATACAACAATACCAGATAGGACATTATTACTTTGATTATTTTAATGTTTTCTAATAAATCCATAATTCCATAAAATCCTCTAGGCCATCTGGCTGAGGGATTCTGGGAGTTGAAGTCCACAAGTCACATAATTGCCAAGTTTGAAGACCACTGCTCTAGGGTGATTTCTGGAGCCTTCTGGGGTTACCTAAGTAGACTATAGATATTTCATTATAAGTAAAAAAAAAAGTGCAGAAGAACACAGATTCTTCTGTTTAGCCTTTAAATTTAGAGAAGGAAGAGTTCATGTATACTTTTGGGGTTGGGGGAGGAGGAAAATACTTGTTTCTTCTTCCCTTCCTGCCCAGTTACATTGTCTGTACCAGAGGTGTCAAACTCACATCGTTATGTCATCACATGATGTATTGTGACTTCCCCCCTTTGCTAAAATGGGGCTTGATGTGGCCAGCGCATGACACATCCAGCCTGCGGGCCATAAGTTTGACACCCCTGGTCTATACTGTCATAAAATTGAATAAATCCATAAACTGCAGGATTTGCTTCATGATGCTGGAGTAGTTGCTAAAAATGCCAGTCCTGGCCATAGGTGAAAAAGTTACATGTGAAAAGTTACATCTTGTTCATTGGTAATTGGTGGAAATTATTCAGCAACTGTTTGAAGTTACAATAGCCTTGAGCAAGTGGTGTTTATGACAGGTCCTTGAAATTCTGGCCACCCCAGCACCCTGATAATCATGTGATTATGGTCTCGCTGCTTGGCAACTGGCATATAGTAGTTGCAGCATCTCACATTCATGTGATCACCATTTGCAGCCTTCCTTGATGCCTTCCCACAAGCAAAGTTAATGAACAGGGAAGATTACAAGGTATTTCTATAAATTGCTCATCCTCCTGCAGCTTATTTTCCTGGAGGAGCCTGGGTACCCTCCTCTATCTGATAGCAGTCTCAGCCCCACCATTCTTGCATACTACCTAGCAGCTACCCCTGGTCCCACCATATTCATGCAGCATCCACTTATCTCCCCGCTGGCTTGCTTGCGAGCTGCCTGGGACTTGAAATTTCCTGCTGGCTTCCCTATGGACTTTGCTTATTGGAAGCTGGTAAGAAATCACGAGGAAATCTTTGCTTAATGATCCACAATCCTTACTTAATTACAGCAACAGAGAACATTGGGGTTACTGTTTTTGTCAAGTGGTGTGGTCATATAATGTTACACTTAAGGACTGTCTTGCTTAGCAAGGGAAATATTGGTCCCAATGAACATCATTAAGCAAGGACTACCTACTTATATGTAGTTGTATCTCATGTGAATTATTTTTAGTGAGGAATAGTTTTCATACTCTGAAAAATTAATATGTATGATGTCCATATTTGTAAACCTGTTTGGGGACTGTTTGTAAACCAGTGGGACTGTTCAGGTGGCAACTAATTGACCTAGACTGATCTTGAAAAAGCTGGTCCAGTATCCAGTATCAGTAGGAGGTACTGAAAAGTCCCCAATTGAAGTCTGGGGTGGGAAGCTGGGATGGGAAACTGAAAATATCCCAAAGGCAGCAGGAAGGTACAGTATTTGTACATTATTGCCAAAAATTTTGTAGATTTGTCTATGGAGTCAGAAGTTGAGCTCCATTCAATGGAGTCTTTATCACTTTTTCTGCTAAGCTTGTAATATTTTCTCATCCAGTGCTATTTTTACCCTATCAGATTTGACTATAATACTTGGAGTATTATGGTTCCCAAAATATGAGTATAAAAAGTGGCAAACAACTGAAAATTTCAGAAAAATGCCAATTACCCATTCTTGGTTAAAGCCATATTCATTGTTATGACACTACATTGTACTTTTTGTGACATATTCTACTTTGGAAATTAATCTTATGAAAACATCCAACAAACTTTTGTTGGCATCCAAAGAACATCTTGATTCACAAATGTCAGTCTTCCCTTCAACTATTCATATAACCAACATACATAATTTTAATTATAATTTAAAATATAACTAAGATTATATGTACTTCAGCCCTTTGTGTTTCTTCTCTTGATAACTGTCATTAAACTCATTTATGTAAAGGGAATGGTTAATGGATGAATTAAGACACTTTCTTTGTTTGGGAATTGCTCTGTGAACACACACACACACACACACACACTTATGGCATACCAATAAAGTCCATTCTTTTTGAGGATATATATATTTTGCATTAATATAATTACATTAGGGTACAATGTTTTAAAGTTTCATTCTCAAAGGAAAAATAACAGGAAAGCTAAATAAAATCTTGATAGGAAAATATTTTAATCAAACTATTTTAAACAAATAAATATATTTGATAATTTTAAAGTTTGTTTTTGATTATTTTTTCAACAATAATTCTAATATCATTTAAAATCCACATCCTCTTATACTCATTTAGAATTGTGCAGTGTTTTCCAAAATGTGTACCTGAGTCTTTGTCATCATGCATTATTGTATTACCAACCAACTATCATATGCAATTATAATTAGATTACATTAATATAGAATGAATTTTAGCATTTTACTTCCTAGCATTTATTAATCAGTTCCACTCCAGATGATCAGAACAGTTTTATTTACATCTCTCTGCCATGGTCAACTGAGGCTTTGACACAAGATGTTGAAAGTAAGACAGGAGATTAGACCAGGTTACCAGTCTCAGCTAGAAATCCACCAAATACTGCCATCCCCACTAGATCTAAGGATAGTAATGATCGGTTTTGGAATATTTTGGCCAGTATGGCACAAGTAGAACCAAACATCTTCATGCCAACTAGGATCTTTAATCTAACAAGACTTTGCAAACCAATATACAGTACCCACCCACTAAAAGATGATGTATATTAACACAGTTGGACATACGCACTCGAGAGCAACGTGCACTCAGGATTCAGACAAATAGAATGAATTAGCTGGACAGGACCTTAGAAGGCTTCTAGTCCAGCTTCCTGCTCGGGCAAGAGAACCTATACCATTTCAGACAAGTGACTGTCTAGACCAGGTGGGTAAACTTTTTGACTCGCGGGCCACAATGGTTTCTAAAATTTGACAGAGGGGCCGAGCCAGAATAGGACGCAATGCAATGGCGCCATTTCATGAACCCAAAGTAAGAATTGATTTAATCCAGATTTTAATAATGGGTGGTGAGATCCGTCAATCTCCCGGCTAGAATGAAAGGCCTTTGCATCCAGGAAGGGCGGGCGCGATAAGCCCTGCTGCATAAATGGAATAAGGTGGTTGAGGAAGGTGGGGCGGTTCCAACTAGTGGAATATTCTGGATAAATCTGTTTTGTGGACTGTGTTCAGTAAGCTACTGCTGATGTGATCAAGTATTTTACCATCTGAGTTAATAATTTACTTCAGAGCACATAATGCTTAGCTTTTCATTGGGCTGGTTCCTGCTAGTAACTAGTTCGGCGGGCTGGATTAAAAAGCCCAACGGGCCAGATGTGGCCCACGGGCCATAGTTTGCCCATGTCTGGTCTAGACTCTAGACCAGTGGTGGCGAACCTTTTACTTACCGAGTGCCAAAAAGTACATGCTTTGCACGTGTCATCTGCACTTGCATGAGGCTCCTCCACGTGCGCTGCATGTGCAACCACACCATCTGTGCATGCATGCAGCTTTTGCATGTGCAATGCACGCATGCTGCGTGCAGGCACTCATGCACACATGAGCAATTGTGTGTGCATGCACAGGAGAGCTCCCAAGACCAGATGGATTTCCTGCTGCAATCGTGCGCATACGCAGTGCACATGCGAAGACCAGCTGGGTCTCTGCAATCACGCATGCATGCATGTGCAATGGCATGTGCATGCTCAGCTGGAGGTAAGTTGGCTGACAGCTCATGTACCCAGCAAGATGGATCTGTGTGCCACCTGTGGCACCCATGCCATAGGTTTGCCATCACGGGTCTAGACCAACAGTCACCAACCAGTGGTCCATGAGAAAATTTTGGTGGTCCTCAGAAAAATGATTTGCCTTTTTTATATTGCACTAAATCAAAGGTCCTCAGGCACTTAGCCTGGCCACCTGTTTAGTAGTTCCAACCCCTCCCTCAGTCATGGGAGTCCAGGTGCCTCAGCGAGGAGCATATGAAACTTCTGCCAACCGGGAGGAGGAGTGCGCGTTGGAGCCCAAATAGTCTTGTACCTCCACAGGTCTTTCCTCTACTTGGAAAGCCCATGCTCATAGTCCTCAGTGAGGTACTTCTGCTAAGCCGCCATCTCGGTCAGATCCAATTTGAACTGAGCCAGCTGTTTTGCCAGTTCTTTCTAGTGGTGGCTATTTAGCTCCAACAACTGCTTCCTATTGGGGCCCTAAGAAGCCTGGGTGGGGTGGTAGGGAGTGATTGGGAGGGGTGAGGGGTGAGGAGAGGCCAGCCAGGTGCCCCTTAATGTGATTGACATTGAGTTGGCCATGGCCATCCAGTCACACGCTAGCTACACCCATCCACCCAGTCACACGATCACCTATCTACACCCACCCATAGGCAGATCATATTAGTGGTCCATGGGATTTAAAATTATGAATTTAGTGGTCCCTGAGGTCTGAAAGGTTGGGGACC
>JAEANM010028244.1:0-10398 GCA_017656035.1 Myanophis thanlyinensis
GAGTCCTTTGCAGCACCCAGAAGTCCTCATGCTGCTTCCGGAAGGTCAGCAGCTCCCAGAAGTCACCAGAAGTCTTCAGGCACTGGCGACGGGGCGATGGGGCAACGGGGCGATGGGGTGGCCCCAGGAGTTCCATCGTGTCACTCCACCTCTCTTCGGCCTATGGGATTTTACTGATGATCTTCTTACCACCTTTCTGTTGTTCCTCCAGCCGCCTGTGCTCCATGTGTGGTTCAGAGCAGATCAGAAATGGTTTGTGGTTGGTTTTTAGGGGTTTTAGGGGTTCCAGGGGTATCTAAAGGGGTATCTATAGGCTTAGGGTTAGAGCGGCTGCGACGGCTGCCTGTCTCAGTGGCGCTATCTTGGCATCCTTAGCAAACTTGGCATCCTTGGCAAATGTGCAATTTTGTCAGGCTAGTAATCATTCTGAGTGCCCACCCATCAGAGCACTGAGCATAGACCTAGCTTGCTTCTCTGTGCCACCTACTGACACAAACACGTAGTAGGCAAAGGGGGTGGTATAGACAGGGAGGGAGATTATGGAGTGGTTAAGAGAGGTAGATTATTTAAGAGATAGATTAGAAATTATTATAGTCCTATGTTTGTTATGATTTGTGGGTACTTTATCCATTGACTGGATCTTGCATTTTTGATATTGAGGATAGATTATTGACTTAATGGACCATTGTTGGATCAATCACCGGAATATTTCTCTATGGTGAGTGGCCCACAGCAGAAAGCAAGGATCTGCTCAGAGTTTTTTTTACTAATTTATGAGAGAAAATTGCCTAAACTGAAATCAACAATTGTGACTATAAGCGAAAAATGAGCCATCTCTATCTACAGAGAGAAAGTAAACCAGGAATCCTGTGGAACAGGGCTGTCAAAGTCCTGGCCCATGGGCCGAATGCCTCACATGTTGGCCATTCCTGGTTTAGAGAAGGGGGAAAAAGTCCTGATACCTCACGTGATGCCATCATGATGATGTGAGTTTGACACTCCTGCTGTAGATTTACTTCAGAAAATAAATGAAATGTACCAAGTTGTTGGGAATCAAAGGATATTTGTAAGAAATGTAAGAAAATGGATACAAGAGGTACTTCTGAGGAAGCAATGGCAGACTGAAATGACTCCATTTCATAGCCTACAAGTAGGGTGCAGTGAAGAGCTGGTGAATAAATCAAATACTTGAAATTGCTCTCTAGGCAAAGGGAAAGGTCAGGGATTACAAGATCCCTCCCCAGTGGGAAGACTGTAGGTAGTTATCTGTGGTAGATTTTAGAACTTTCAAGCGAAAGTTACTTTGCCCAAGCCGTGGATTCGAGACTTCAAACAGACATTGGGTTCACACACTTCCTTCTTATTCACTTTAGGAATTAACTGTTAACTGTTCTTTTTAATATATATATATTAAGAACCTTCAAAATGTGAAATTTCACTTCACCGGTGATTCACTTTCTATCCTCAGCAAAAGAAATTCGACGTGAGTTTAAGAATTAAAAAATAATATTTTGAAATAAACAGCAAAATCCTGATTACAATGTAGATTTTTGAAAGTTATAAATGGATTAAGGAGTTAAATAAGATTTGAAATCTTGAAATAAGAAGAGGATACATTCAGGGGTCTTCCCCCCAATCCCCGCCCCATACTGATATGGCAGTATCACTTTAGGGATCTGATATTCTGCCCTCATTAGAAAAATGAAAGATTCACCTGCAAAATAGAAATGATACATTATAGTATATCAACATGGTTTGCTAGGACATTGAGAGTGGAGCCTCTTAAGGAGAGTGTGGGCTATGACATGCCATTTATCTACCCACTCATTTTGGGAGGAGGGTAGGTATTTACATGCTACCAGGTACTGGATTTTAGCCTGATGAAGTCTGGAATCCAGTATTTCCTTGATTTCAAAGTGTTGTTCTCCCTCAACCATGATGAGAGTGGGTGGTGTAGGGTCTAAGGTCAGAGGTAACCTCCATTTTGAGTAGACTAATGTTAAACACTGGTGTACCTGTCTAAGTGTTTTGGGAAGGAGTAGTTCTACTGTTACAGGGTTTATGATTCTGGAAATTGGGAAAGGCCCATTGAATGTAGGTCCTAGCATCTTTGAAGGTTACAAGGACTGCAATAATTCAGTGGATTGGTAGACTTTGTCCCACACATGAAAAGGCTTTAGTTCCACCCGCTTCTTGTCAGCCTGGGCTTTAAAAATTTGACTGGTTTTTTTCAAAGTCAATGAAGATTTTCCATCCACTTCTTTAGTTAGGAAATAGCAGGTTCACCTGTGGGTAGTTCTGGCCTGGGGCTAAAATCCAGGCCAGTGGCTACTTTGAAGGGGGTGAACCCTATACTTGAGTGAACTGAATTGTTGAATGCTATCTCTGCGAAAGGTACGTCAGTTCAGTTGTCTTGTTGGTAATTAATAAAGCATCTGGGGTATTGTTATAGCACCCCTTTAGTACTCGCAGTCCCTCTATTAGTGACTGGATAGTGGGAGAAGCTTAAGCCCTGAATGATGCCAAGTAGGCTTAGGAAGACCCTCCAAAATTTTGAAGTGAATTGGACTCACCTGTCAGGAATTATCCATTGTGGGGCACTATGAAGGTGATAAATTTGTAAGAGGAACAATTTGGCTAAGCTTTCAGCAGTTGGGATTTTTTTTGGGGGGGGGGGGGGGAATAAGGAATAAAATGAGCCTGTTTGGAAAACGGATCAATAACAACCCAAATAACTTTATTTCCTGTGCTCTCCAGTAGTTCTACAATAAAATCCATGGAAATCTCTCTCCAAGGTTCTGAGGGTTCAGCTACAGTTTGTAAAACTCCTAGGGTTTTTCCCTGACATGTTTTCACTGCTGCGCAAATGGGGCAGCTGGCTACATAGCTTTTTATGTCCTTTTTTTAAAAGATGGCCACCAGAATTGCCTTTTAATTAGGAGTAAAGTTTTTACAAATCCAAAAAATGTCCTGCTAACTTGGAATCATGGTACCTTTCCACGAGGCTTAATCTCTGGCTGGTTGGGACATACACTTTTCCTCCCACCCAAGCCAGATCACATTGTTTTTCTGATTGAAGAACCATTGATCTGTATTTAAGGCTTGCTTGAAGGCTTAGGTGGTGGCATTATCTGCAAACAGTTCCTGTTTGGATTGAGATCTGGTGACAACTTTCGATGCTAGTTGATTTTATGGTAGTATAGGCTTTATTATCTCTGGTTTTATGCTATTGTATTGGGTTAAACCCCTCCAAGTTAATTATTTGAGGATTAAATAAAACCACTTGAAATATTGAGCCCATTGTACTTGCTTTGGGGAAAGTTTCCTTGTAGTTTTGAGGACTTTGAGGTTTTTGTGATCAGCCCAGACCTCAAAAGGGATCTTACTCCCTTCCAGGAAATGCCTCCATATTAGCAGTGCCCAACACACTGCATATTCCTGCTTTTCCCAAATTCCCCATCTTTGCCCAATTTTGGTTATTTTTTTTAGATATATAAGCACATGGCAGCAGTTGGTCTTGCTCATTTTTTTGAAGTAGAACCACCCCTATTGCCACATCACTAGCATCCACCTGTATTATGAACAGCTTCTCTGTGTCAGGATGCTTCAGGATTGACTCCATGGATAATAGCCATTTAAGCTTTTCAAATGCTGCTATCAGTGTTCCAGCTAAACTCCTCATATCCATTCAGCACTCAGAGATGGAGTCCTTCCAAGTAAGAATTTACTTGGACATACCAGCACATCTGGAAAAACCCAAATCTGAACTTCCAGATTTTTCCATCACCCAAGTAAAGTTCACAATCCATCTCCTTCAACCGTCATACCATCATGTTTCCCAGTCCAGAAAGGTTGAAAGAGAAACCACTTCTTCAGTCAAACCCTTGCAGGTGTTGGTTGACCTAGCTTTGACATTCTCAAATAATTTTATTTAGACTACCAACTATTCTCTAAGAGATTACCCTTCCCAAATTCCCAGGCACCAACAATGGCAGCATAGACACTTCTGTAAATAACATGGCTTCCAATGCTGACAGGCTTCCCCACTCGGGAGAATATGACATCCTGGAAGAGAAAGAAAGAGGAAAAAAAGCACAAAACATAGAAGAATAATTCACCAGTTTTGAAATTAGCCCCTCTCCCATCCCCAAGGGGGATCCTTTGGTTTGTCTGGGAATTTATCTTGAAATTGTTTGATCAATCTATCTGCTTTTACATTCCAACCTTTGACCTTTGTAGCTTCAGACAAAGGTACCCTTTCCAATGTATCAAATAATACAATTGCCCTCTAACCAATTTTGAATCCAAAATTCTCTTTACTTCATAGTGTTTTGCCTTGGATTACAGTTGGGGGTCTTAATCTGGACGTTATTACAGGTTTTAATAAACTACTGTGGAACACAGGATGTACCTTCCCTAATCTTCTGGGAGACTAAATTGTACAGTGACAGGGTTTATCACCTTCAGTATGGGAAAAGGTCGTAGGAACTTTGGTCCTAGTTTTTTGCTTGGTAACCTTAATTTTAAATATTTCATTGAAAGATACACTCTATCCCCTACTTTAAATGGAGGTTGAAGTGATTTATGTTTATCAGCTTGGGCTTTATATTTTTCTGCTGATTGTACTAATGCTTTCTGTGTGTTTTCCCAACTTTTCCTCAATGATTCAATCCATTCATTTAATGACATGGATTAGGGGGATCTATGGATAGTTCTGGCATTGGAATGAATTCAATGCCACTGGTGACCTGGAAAGGTGTCTTTCCAATGCTACTTTGCACAGAATTATTATAAGCTACTTCGGTGAAGGGTAATAATTCAGACCAATCATCCTGTTGGTAATCAACATTACGGGAACTTATGGGACCGCCTGTTGCCACCATCAGCCTCCAACCGATCGGTGCATTCCCACAGGGCAGGCCTCCTTGGGGTTACTTTGTTGGGACGGTGCCATCTGACAGCCCCGAGGGTACGAGCCTTCTCTGTGACTGCGCCCTCCCTCTGGAACAAATTGCCCCTGGAGATTCGGACCATTGTGAACCTCCAGGCCTTCCGGCGTGCACTAAAAACCCATCTCTTTCAGCTAGCTGGTCTGGCCTAATACCTTAGGGGTTTTAAATTCAATTGTTGAATTTTAAATTTTTAAATTTTTAATTTTTTTAAATTTTATTATATATTAGACCTTTAATTTAATTCAATTTTAATTGGTTTTTAGATTGTTTATTTGTGTGTTTTTTATTTGCTGTACACCACCCCGAGTCATTCGGGAGAGGGGGCGGTATATAAATTCTGAAAATAAAATAAATAAATAAAAATAAATAAACATAGCATTGAAGGTATTGTTCAACCATTGAGTTCAATTTTTCTACTACTCCAGAAGTTTCCAGATGAAACCCTGAACTAAGTCCTTGTGATGATCCTATCGACTTCAGGAACTCTCTCCAAAACTTTGCTCTGAATTGTACTCCTCTATCTGAAATTATTCACTTAAGTATTCCATGGAGTCTGTAAATATGTTTTACAAAAAGCTTTTTAGCAGATGGCAACCCAGGACAAGGGATAAGGTGGGCTTGCTTTGAAAATAAATCTACTACAATCCATATTACAGTCCATATTAGTATTTCCTCCACTCTCTGGGAGTTCCACAATGAATCCCTTGTAATTTCCTCCCACGATCTGGTAGGTTCAGCCACCTTTTGAAGTAATCCAGGTTGCTTTCCTAGCTGGTGTTTTCTCATGGCACAGATAGCGCAACCTTTTACATAACCTTTTACATCTAATTTCATTTTTGGCCACCAAAATTGCCTTCTGGTTTGTTTGGCAATGGGTAGGACTTCAATTGTACAGTCAGTGGAGCAGTGGTGGGCAGGGAAGTCATCAGAGGCTTTTTCTGTGAAAACTTCAGCCAGGTCTCTGTATTCTTTGGGGATGCCAGGCATAGCTGCTTCTGGACTTCCACACCACCATCTTTTCTTTGGGTTACCTGTGAAGGTGACGTGTAGCTGAAACCTCACTGTGTCTTGCTTCCAGTTTACTTTGAACCAGTTAACTTTCAACCACACCAAACCCAGGACCAATGGCCACTCCATGCCCAATATCACAATGAAAACAACTGTCTCTTGATTGCCTCTTATGCTTATTTGCAAGGGTTTAGTGACAAACATGGCTGGTTCTCCCTCTGCTACTGATTCATCTAATTGTCAAAAAGCCAAAAATCAGGGGTTTTAGTTTTCCTAAGTTCACCCCCAGTTTCCCTACCAGGTGGGGCTGATTAGAGTGCAATGAGTGCACTCTGAGACCAGCAATGCCGAGACTTTTATTTCTGTGTCTCGGCTGGGAATAAACAGTCTCAGGGGGATAGTAAGCAGTTTGATTGGGTTGCTTACCAGCATCTCGTCCTCTGGATTGCTTCCAAATAGATTTGGGTCCTCCTGCTGTGAATCCAAAGTCTAATTTTGGGGCTTTGGAACTGGACGGTCTCTCAGCTCTGTAGGGCAGTTTCCTTCCCACAAGGAGTTGGTTTAGGGGTCTTTCCCCCAACAGGCGCCCTGGTTTTTGGGCAGGCATCTTTGAACAGCACTCCACAGCTTGATGCCCTTCTTTTCTGCACTTGAAACATGTCAATGGTTTTGGTGCAAACATGGCTTGCGGTTTGAATGGCTCTTGCTTCTCTTGGGGTGGGGATCTCTTCCAGATTCACCTCGTCTGGTACTGGTTTCTGGGCATGTCAATTTCAAGCCTCCTCTGTGGTCAGGTACCACTCATGCAGCCAGTTTGGCACCCCTTTAGCCACACAAGCTTTGTAAAGATCATCATTAATCCATCCTTAAAACAGCTCACCAGGATATATTCTGGCCAGTCCATGTGACATACAAGGTCGCAGAACTCTTCAGTTTACTCTGCCATGGGCCATTGGCCCTGTTTCACCACCTTGATGCATTCACGGGTTTTGTGATCAGCTCAGTGGTCTTCAAAGTGGTGTCGTAGGGCCGTTATAAATCGGTCAAAGTTTTGCAGCTCTGGAGTGTTGACATTGTACAAGGTGATCATCCAATAGGATGTTGGCTGCTGCTCTCATTGCTCGTGTGGGGTTTGCAGGCCCCTTAGGTACTGATACAGTGGCATTGGCTTGGTAGACTGCTCCCACAGGAAGATTGTCAGCCCTGGCCTCATCTGCTCCTCCTGCCATCTCAGCGCCTCTTGGTTGCCAGTCCGGTTCTCTATGGAGGTAAAGGGTTTCCAGCACTACTCAGGTAATGTGACTTTTCATCTGGTCCCCTCTAAGTGGTTCCTCAGCAAATTCTTCCTGGTTGGAGAGGGCTTCCAGTTCCATTTTCCACCCTGGTTTCTGATTCCCACAGGTAAAGGTGACACCTCTGGTTTTCCCATCCTAGCTGTTCTTCTTCCCAATGCCAATCAACCAGCAAACCTTCTTTTGGTCCTCCAGGGTTGCCTTGGCCTCTACCCTTGGAAAAACAAGCAGGATTCTGACTGGGTGATGGTGAACATCTCCCCCTAGCACTCGGCTTCACCCTGCTCCCTGCTTTGCTCAGACATGCTTGCAAGGTCTTCCGCTTCTCTGTGTGGACCATTTTTGCACAGTCTGCTTTATGTAAGGTCCTGCCTCTCCTTCCCACTCAAGAAAGTAGAACTCTTGAAACAACATATTTCAAAAGGTTTTTTTTTTTATTTAGTAAAAAGTGATAGCAAAACAAAGACAAAGCAGACTCTAAATCCCCTCAGGCAATACAGTTAGAAATAAGGGATTAAAAAAACCTCTCTCCTGGTCAGATGTGGATTCAGTCAATCCACAGGTGTGAAGATGTTGTTGCAATGGCCATCCTGAGAACTAAATAAGGCAGCCTTCCCAGGGTTGTCTTCTGCTAGGTTCATAGTAAAAAAACCAACATGGCCCTCTACCCTTAATACATTCCATGGTGAAGGTTAGACAATCCAAAGTGGACAGGCACCAGGATAAAGTTAATAAAATTGCAGCTATCAAAGGAAATATGAAGAGGATACATTCAGGGGACTTCCCCCCAGTCCCACTATGGTATGCCAGTATCACTTTAGGGATCTGACATCACCTTCCATTCTCCTATGAGAAATACTTTAAAGTGAAGAAAAGGAAACAGAAGAATGAAGCTGGGCTTCTGTATTGAATTCTACTCTGCTATATTTCCTCCTATTCATATTAGAGAAATAGTAAGTAACCTTTGGCCTAAAATACACATTTATTAAATGAAAAAGATTAAAAGGGTTGGAAATCAGAAGAAAGATCATTCTTAATGTTAAATAGTTAAATAACCAAATGGTATTGTATGTGAGGAAAAATGTGAACTTTTTAGTATTAGCTTTATAATATTAAAATTATTAAACTTAGATTATAATTATTCATGGTAACTGAGTATTTTCATTTTATTATGCTCTTTGTGCTGAAGCTCCCTCTTGTGGCTAAGAGAGACAGAAAAAATATCAAAGTATACAACTGCTTTAGCTACACTAAATTACACTAAAAAAGATGCAGCTATTTTTAACTGCCTACTACCTTCCTTCCTTTCCTAGAATTCTGGCTGGCTTCCACATCATTCTTCCAGGCTGCCAAAAATTAAACCATCTTTGATCCTAGTGCTCCCTTAAAGCTTCTTAAATAGCCCTAGCAAAGAACTGCTCAGTCCCACTTGACCCAACTTAGAGACTCCTGCCTCTTGAACTGGTTGCTCTGAGCTTCAACCATGAAGGCTTTTCTCCTCCTTGTTGCCATCTTCTTGTTTTCCCACCAGGCAGTCACAAGTAAGGAGAGAACTGAAATGACCCAAATGGTCTAAAGGAGAAGTATACTTGAGACTAATCTCAAATGCTTTTCACAATGATACTTTACATATTTTATTTTTGGTACTGACCACCAGTTGAACAACATTAAGGATATTTCAATCTACAAAAGTTAAGAGGGGAGTTCCCTCCCCAATTTTCCAACAAGAAATGTGTCAGAGATTATATCTACCTGTCTTCTATAATAATGCCTTGTCTTGTCTTAGTATTTTGCCCTTTTTAAAAAACATCTTTTTCTTTTTCTCTCATCATATCTGAGAGGGATACTGTTGGAAACATAATAAATAAGATATAATATCTTATTTTGTGAGTGTATCTTCAGACTTTAGTCTTAAGACTGGTATCTGGACAAAGATTTGTTCTTCTTAATGACAAAATGGGCCTGATTTATGGATGTGCTGAATCCATTAGAATAAAGCATTGATATTTCCTGAAAAGGAGGAAAACTTGTATTGTTAAATATTATTATGTATATGGGGAGATTAATTTGCAAGTCTTTCAAGATGAATGTCTGAAGATACACTCACAAAATATTATTTTATGTTATTTATTATGTATCCCTCAGTTATGCTGAGAGAGAAAAAGGGAAAGGAGGTTTTTTTTTTTAAATGGGGGCAAACTGCTAAAAGAATTCATGGCATTATTATAGAAGACAGGTTTATATGATCTGTCTAACAAATTCACATTTACTTTAGTTGCTCTACTATTAAAATGCTATATTGTTTAACACATAGTTTTTTCAGTAAATCTGAATTTAGCTTCCTGATTTCTCCAGTTTTCTCCTCTTATGTAAGGGGTATCTATTTTAAGTTAATGGAATAAATTAATAGCCTATAGCAGTGTTTCTTGTTGTTGTTGTTGTTCAGTTGCTAAGTTGTGTCCAACCCCATTATAGCATACCAGGTTCATGATTGATTTGATCTCCAAAATCACAATTTGAAAGCACCAATTGTTTGGTACTCTACCATCTTTATAATTCAGCTCCAACAGCCATATATTACTGCTGGGAAAGCTAAGTTTTGACCAGTAGTGGAATTCATTTTTTTTTACTACCAGTTCTGTGGCCATGGCTTGGTGGGGTCATGTGACTGGATGGGCCATTTCTGTCAGCAGGGCAATAAAGATTAGGCTAGAAACAAAATCAGAATGTTTCCTTCCTGCCTTCCTTACAGGATTAACCCTGTAAAGTAGAAAAAAGCAAAAGGAGATTTCTTCTAACAACCCGTTCTCCGAACTGCTTAGAAAATTTACTACATTTGCTATCGAACCTGCTAGAACCTGCTGATAACCTCTGGTTTTGACTCTGCAAACCTTTGTTGTCAAAATGATGTCTCTGCTTTCTAATATCCTGACTAGTTTTGCCATAGCTTTCCTCCCAAGGCTCAAGAGTCTTTTAATTCCATTGATGCAATTGCCATCAGAAGTGATCTTGGAGCTCAAGAAAATAAAGTTTGTTCCATTTCTTCCCCTTGAATTTACCAGGCAGTGATAGAAGTGGATGCTATGATCTTAGCATTTAATGTTATTTTCAAGCCAACTTTTTCACTCTCCTCTTTCATCCTCATT
>JAEANM010028245.1:0-10398 GCA_017656035.1 Myanophis thanlyinensis
TTTTATTTTATTTTATTTATTTATTTTTCTATTACTATTATTATGATTATTAATCGCACAGTCAACCAGATGTTTAGACTGGGTTTGGCATTTTTGTCTATCTATTGAGTTCTTCAGAACTGGGATAAGCAAATCTGAATGTTTGACAGTGTTACAGATATCATCATAGGATGGAAGTTGTTGTTATTGCTATTGCTTTTATGTACCAAAGTTAACCAGGTAAATGAAAGAGGTAGAGGTTGCATTTGTGCAACATGGCAAGTTTCACTGCATATTTCAATACTTGCTTACCATCCTCTACAAACCCAGCCCATTCCATTGGTTATGATTCAATGTCCTTTACAAAGATATAAAATTGATTAAGTAACCAAGAAGTGTGTGTGAACCCAGGCAACCTGTCTCTGATTGGATTAAACTGCTCCCTCACAAGCAGTATCAACATTTTAACCTAGGCATTTCTTATGTGGCCCTTGCAAAGGAAGAAATGGAGAATTCCTTCCCAGATGAAACTCATTCAAGACATGTCTGGTCTATGAACCATTCTAGATACTTTTTGGAATTTAAATTCTACCTGTTACATATGTAAGTGGGGGAAAAATATTTACTGCACCCCTGGGCTCCCCCTGCTTGGCACCATTTCCTGCAAATTGTTTAATTCATCATAATTAAAGACAGGCAAAGAGAGACACAGCTCCTTTCCAACCCCTTTTCACCAAGTCTCTCTCATACTTCCCCCCTGACTCCCCTGCCTATGAAATTGATGAATGCCTCTTTAAGGTCTTGTGCCTGCCACCTCGACAGAACACCCTTGTAAATCAGATAAATATCTCAAGGATCCTTATCCTGGGAAAATGGAGATAATTGCAGTAAATTGAAGTGCCTCTTCTTTTTTTCAGCTGGAGTCTCTTGTAGTAACAGGTGCAAACTGACTGCTAATTCCTATACCTGACTTTTTTTCCCTAACTCTCCGTCACAGAAGAAAAAAACACTAGTAGGCCTAAGTCATCTGTTGATCTGATATTTAACCAAGATAAATTATCAATCAGGAACCTTTTATAACTCTATTTGAGTGTTGTTGCAAAAGGTCACCTTACCAGGACCACAGTTAACGCTGACATTCTCAAGCTTACAAATATTCCTGTTGGGTAGCAGAGTGGCAGGATTCATCAGGATTTATTCCAAGCAAAGGCAATTCCCTGGAGTTCTCACAGCAGAAATCAATTTGGACAGATGCACTTTCTAGGTTGGCCACCAGCTGCAAAGGAAAGCATGGTCTGGAATATTAAAAGCTAAGTGTTGTAAAAGGCAACTCTCTTCATTGGAAACAAAGCTTTCTAGGTTTGCTTTGAATAGTGTGATGGGTAATGTATAAGGTAAAGGTAAAAGTTCCCCTCACACATACATGCTAGTCGTTCCTGACTCTAGGGGGCGGTGCTCATCTCCGTTTCTAAACTGAAGAGCCAGCGCTGTCTGATGATGATTCCGTGATCATGTAGCCAGCATGATTAAACACCAAAGGCGCACAGAGACCTTCCCACCAAGGTGGTCCCTATTTTTCTACTTGCATTTTTTTACATGCTTTCAAACTGCTAGGTTGGCAGAAGCTGAGGCAAGTAACAGGAGCTCACTCTGTTATGAGGCGCTCGGGCAGGGGTAGGGAACCTATGGCTTGGGAGCCAGGTGTGGCTCTTTTGAGCATTTCATCTGGCTCACAGAAAAAAGCTCACCCCCACCATTCCCTTCATCAAATTGAATTTGAGGGGAATGGAAAAAAAAGGAGACATTTCGCGACGCTTTTAGGACAGCCGCTCTTTTCCCTCCTCGTGCAGCTGGAAGAGCGCTGTTTGGGGTGGTGGTGTGGGGGGGGAGCGGTTGAGAGGGCGGAAGCAGAAGCGTGCAAGGGAGAGGGGGAGGGGAGCAAAATAAAGAAGAGGCAGCAGCAGAGGGGGCACTGTGATGCGACGGTGAGGGACGGTGAGTGGCTCATTGGCGCGCCTTCACACATCCACTCACTGGGGCCTATGGGAGGTGGGGCTGCTGCCCAGGGAGGGGGCCTCAGAGACCCCTCTGCCCTCCTGAGCTGGAGCCTCAGCCCTCAGGAGAGACCCAGGCCCGTCTGAGGAGGGAAGGCAGCTGCCAAGGCAGTGGGGTTGCTTTCCTCCACGGAAGCGGTGGTGGGGCTTGCTCTGGGGAAGACACTGCCCTTCCCTGCCTCCCTGCCCGCCTCCCTTGCAGTTCCGGCTGTGGCAAGAGAGAGGGGGGTGGGGAGAGGCCTCGGGCTGGGTAAAATAGGGGCTCCTTAGGCGGGTCCCCCAACTATCAGGGGTTAGTTATTATATTATATGGCTCTTACTGAAATAAATTTCCAAATATGTTGCTTTCATGGCTCTCTGAGTCAAAAAGGTTCCCGACCCCTGCGCTAGGGATTCAAACCACTGAACTACCAACCTTTCTGATCGACAACTGTCTTAGCCATTGAGCCACTGCATCCCCCTGGGTAAATGTATATATTAAATAAATAAACAAACTAAATCTACTCACCTCAGCTTCAGTTGCAGTGAACATTCCTCTCTTTGTTATCCAGTCCACTCAGACTTTCTTTCTCATGATGCATTGGCCATAGAGCCAATCCAAGATTTTAAGAAGATTCATACATTTAACCATTTCAATTCCAGGTAACCTCACAGTTAAAAACCTCAAGTGTCACTTGTTAATTTCTCCCACCTTTTTGTCTTTTGGAAGAAGAAGAAAAAAAGGAACCTTTTGTCCGCTATTTAATTCAGATATAACAATCTGGTGTCAGATTTGCTCACAGAGATTCTTAGAGCATATCAAGCTGTTATTATATTTTAATAGTTTATTTTAATTAAAATTAAATGAGAAGCTAGTATGTTAGAAACACCTTTGTCTTATGCTTTCATACCCTTATAGGCTTTATAGAGGCTTTCTTAGAAAGTAAAAATGATGAATGGCTGCAATACAATTTTTCATATACAAACACACCTACCTGTTCAAAAACAAAAATAGGTAAATTTGTTTCTGACTCACATACTTACATTGGAATCCATGTTGTAAACAGATAACCCTCTTATGGGAAGCATTGTATAAAAGGACTCAAACTAAGGTCTCAGTCTTTTCAGATGTGCTCACTATTCCAGAAAGGCTGTTTAACTTTCTGTCTATTCCCATAATAACTGATCATTGAATTGTACTGTTGTATGCCTCATTGTAATGTTTTTTTTTTCATATGTAGCAGATGCAGCTACACATAAACCAACAATACTCATATCCTGAGATATTTACTGTATATAATACATGTACTCCTCAGATTATAACTACCTGTTAGCAGAGGTGAAATTCAGCAGGTTCTAGCAGGTTCACTAGAACCGATAGTAAATTTTCTAAGCAGTTCGGAGAACCGGTTGTTAGAAGAAATCTCCTTTTGTTTTTTGCCCCACTTTACAGGAAATCCTGTAAGGAAGGCAGGAAAAAAACCATTCTAGTGTTGTTTCTAGCCTAATTTTTATTGCCCTGCTTATAGAAACTGCCCACTGAGTCACATGACCCCCCAGCCACACTCACCAAGCCACGCCCACAGAACTGGTGGTAAAAAAAATTGAATTCCACCCCTGCCTGTTAGCAACCATTCAAAATTATGACAGTACTGAATTTACAATTCTTGTAGTTTGGGCTATCATAGCATCCCCATAGTCACAAGATTGTGATTCAAATGATTGCAACCAATTGTGATTGGTTCACAATTTTGATGGTTGCCACATTCCATAGTCAAGTGATGAACTTTCCTGCTGGTTTTGCACAGGCAAAGTCAATGGGGAAGCCAGCAGGACGTCACAAGTCACTCCCTCAAGTCACTTCCACTGTAGCCATTTTTTCCCTATATATACCCATAGTGCCCATCCGCAGCACCAGCCTGCCCACACTATATAGCTCCTGCCCACTGCTCTTGACTGCAATCTCACCTGACAGCCTGATTGCTTAACTCCTGCCTTTTCTCATGAAGCCCTTGCTTAACAGCCCTCCCCTTCCTCAGGTTACAATGGTAACTAAGACTTCCAGGATTGCCACAGGTAAATAATGTAGTCACACGAGGTTGTGCTTTACAACTGCATCACTTAGTAATGGAAATTCCAGCCCCAGGATGCCACTGTCGAAGAGCAGGTTTTAAAATTGACTGAATTAGCAGAGATGGCAAAATTAACTGCTTTGATTAGAGACAATGGATTAGACAAGTTTATAAGAGACTGGAAGTCATTTGTGGATTTTCTACCTGTTAAATACAATGACAGATGGTTAACAGAGGGATTTGAAGATTAGTTTTAACTTTGGGGTAACCTATTGACTGTTTATACACACATATACAGATGCTGAGTTGATTCAATTATTAGATAAATAGATTTCCACATCAAAGATACTTGTTTGTGCAATACAGCATTTTTGTTAAATACAGATGGAAATATTTGTAACTATTTGTAGACCCATAACATAAGGGGAGGGGAATATATTAGACTTTTGAAATATCTTTCCACATTCAGCTGGGGTAGAATTTTCCTTATGTTTAATGTTAGATATATTTGATATTTGGGGTGTGTGCACATTTTTTCCCTTTTTGTTGTTAATGTGGTATGTTTGTTGGTTTTTTTATTATTTTTCTCTTTGTTTTGTAGTTTATCTTTGGTGATAAAAGAATAAATAAACATTTTTAAAAAGGAAATTCCAGCCCCAGCTGCTGTTGTAACCTAAGGACCAACTATATAATTACACCAAATTGCTTTTATAAGATACAATATATCTCAGATATTCTAGACCATGAGTACAAAGTTCTTTTACTCAGTACTTGTTTTTCATTCTTGCCTAGGAAATGGAGAACCTCTCAACTGCTTCCTGACAAACTCTTTTGATTTATCTAGAATGAGAGCAAACAAAATCTTAACCTGGCTATAAAAATGGAAAAAGAACTTAAACTGGGCTACTATCCAGGAGAGGTTATTGGTTCTCTTTCCGAATATGATCTCGTCAATCAGGAATAGGGATGGAAAAAGGGCTCATCATTTCACACAAAGGATGTAAGATGACCTTGTAATGTCCAATATTTTGCTTTTTTTCTTGCTTCAGGAAGTGAAAGGAAAGGGGAAAAATACTGAAAGAAAAAATGAAGCCATCCTCAAAGCAATTTGGGTGGCCTGCCAAACACAAAAACAAATAGGAAATATGACACAAACAAAAAAGTGAATGATGATGCCATCTGGAGAGGATTATTGTTTTGTCTTTCGAGTTTTCCAGGAAACACCTGGGGTCCCACAAGGAACCAACAGACAGGATTTTATAGGTGAGAACTTTATTCAAGGGTAGCAAACATCAGTAACATAAACACAACAGAGACAGCTATCCAGATAAACCAACTTAGATTACTTGCTACCTTTGATGTCTAAATACTCAGCTGCCTACAGGTCTGAAAACAAATTATTTTTCCCAGAAAATAAGAACTTTTTTTCTCTTCTACATAACGCACACATACAGAGTAAAGAAAGTAAAGAAAACAAGAACTGCAGAAATTATTGATTTTTATAAGCCAGAAGGCATTGCAGTATGCGCCTATATATCTTACTGCCTATAGGTTGATATGATGAAACATTAAGAATTTGACCCATGCTGCATTGTAAACTGATGCGATAATCTAGATTCTCATAATTAATAATAGAAGGCAAGGATTCAATTTGTCGACTATACCTGTTATATCTACACCAAAGATGCAAGCAAGATAGTTATGATAGCTACAGCTTTCAAATATATTTCAAGATGGTCCATGCATTTACATTATCTCTGGTTTTGCAAGCATGTTCAGTACTGGTTTGCTTCAGAAATTCCACTGTGATTGTTAGCATAAAACTTCACTGATCAAGAAAGGTTACCATATTCTAACAACAGTTACCTCATTGTTACCACATTCATCAAGGTGAATGGTTGAAAATAATTATTTAACTGAGACCATATATGGGTATATACCCATACCCATACCCATGCATAACACATGCATATACATGCTTTTGAGAGCAGTTTTATGACATCATCAAGGGTGGCATATTGTAGACCTTCCATTTCATGCTGCAACTTATCTTCATTGAATCCTTTAAGTGACATCAGGTGACATGAAATGGTTCTTGACAGAGCAGTAGCTTGACACTGTTTTGACTCTCTCTTTTACCTTCTAAGAATCTTCCACATGGCTCTTCAGAATTCAGTGTTGCTTTCAAATGCAGATCCTTGGCTGCACAGCTAAACAGTATGGCAGGCAAGAAGCACTGTCAATCAAGTCCAGTCACAACACATCACATTTTAGAAGAATTAGTATGAATGTGCAAGGAGGAGAGAAAAAGAACCATCCGAGAGGAAAAGCATCTGAACATAGAAATTAGAAAAGACAGACAAAACAGGAATATGTCAAATAGTCAATGTGGCAATCACCTTTTGCTTTTCAAAAGAATTTCCTAAAAGCTTTCTCATAACAGGCAGTAGAAGTGCATTAGTGGGGAAGTCACACATAAAAAGAACCCAACAGCTTAGAGTTTAGTTTTATGTGGAATGCTACCCATGAGTGAGTGAGTAAGTGAGTGAGTGAGTGAGTAATAAGACCTTTGCGTTGATTCAACAGTAATCTTCTCTCCTAGTCATGCCAGTCTAGATCCCTTAGTATCCATTCACAGCTTAGGGAACCAGCTTCAAGGAAGGCAAGTAGAATATATAGGTAGATTTCTCGGGTTTATATGCATTTCACTACACATCATACTATGTATGACTGTGTATAATTTGAATTTGAATTTTATATGCCTCAATTTGAGTCTCTCTATCTTATAAAGTCCCCACTTGCTAGTAACTGCATAGCCGGGGACGGGGGGGGGGCATTGGGTTGGGGAAGAGTGCTGGATGTGTGAAAGAATGTTGTGGAAAATTAGGGACACTAACAGGAACCAGAGGTGTCAAGCTGAGCCATCTTCCTGCCTTCAAGGATGTCGCCAGTCCTGGAAAAGGAATTTATAGTGGCCCCTGAGGCACCAGATTCCCAAAACATCAGAACCAAACCTGATTGGGCTACTCTCATCGTGGGAATTTGTTTTGGACATTGGGGATTGCTTTCAATATATGATTTTCACACTGTTTTTCTTCAGAGCCTGCCTCGCTTGTGCTGCATTCAGCACCTCTAGTAAAAGTACCTTTTCTTTAACATCTATGGAGTCAAGGGTGGTTCTTTCCTAGGGAGCAGGCAGTGGCCAGTCTGACAATTTGTGTTACATAAGCAAGAGATGTGCCTTCCTTTGCATCATCAGGATTCTACGTATCCTGAAAATACGCATGAAAGAAAGATAGCATAAATATTATTTTAAAATTTTCCCTGTTTATAATCCTGTAATCTCTTAATTCAAGGAAGAATCAAGGCAACTGAATGGAGCTGAACATTTACTGGCCAGATGCTCTATTGCCATACATAAGTATTACTATTTAGGTAAAATCAGGTGCCAGAAATCATTTATTGTGTGAATATTTCTAAATGAATGCACTCTACAATTCACATGGCAAACTGAAGACCGCCTGAATCCTTCTCAGGGGCCTCAAAAATCATGTCAACAATTTTTGGTGATTTAGTTCTGAGAAAAATGATATTCTTACAAATTGATTTTCAGCAGAAAGGGTTATTGCATAAACTTTCATTACTGGCCTTCCCCTCAAATCACCCATCGTCCCCCATTAAAACAACAATCACAGTCTTGTCCTTGTGTACTTCAGTCTGCAGAAAATAACAAAATTGTTCCATAAAAGTTATTCTAAAAACCTAAGGCCCTGACAGCCATCGCCCACCCACCCCCATGGAAACAAAAATCTGCTACTGTCCCATGTGATTACAAAATCTTTCTAATATAGTTCCATCTCTAGCATTAAAAAAAAGTCTGATGATCCTGCTTACAAATGCTAGTAGTATCCTTAAGAAAGAATAGTAAGCAGAACTAGGATACATTACATAAATACAGCTCACGGAAAATTAATACCATTTATCAAAAACGGTTTTATCAGGGGGCCCAGATCTCATTACAATGAGAGTCATTTTTATTTTTATCACAGCAGCTGCACTTTCCCTTTTTCATATGAGAATTATGACTGTTAGATATCAGGAAACATCCCATTACCTTTGAGGGGGTGACTTGTAAAATAATTGAGGCGACAAGGATCAACCTAGTAACATTTTAAAGTTGTATGGATTCAGGAATAATCCATCACTATGTGAAAAGCTCAGAAGGAGAAGCCTGCCTGTTTTAAACAGTTTTAGAGTATAGCTCAGGGGTATCAAACTTGTGTCATCACGGCAGCGTCATGTGACATATGGAACTTCTTTCCTCTTCGCTAAACTGGATGGGGCGGGGGCCAGAACATGATGCATCATGTTTGACAGCCCTGGTATAGCAGAAGCAACCACACCCATCTTCCTTGGCCTCTGTTGCCAATCACACTTTAGCAAGCAAATGGATCCTGCTGACCATCTATGGTACCATATGAAGCAAGGAGTTTTCAGATTAATGGAAGGGACCCTGTAGGTCTCCCCACACAATCAGGAGACCCTACACCATTTCTGACAAATAATAGTCCAGTCTCTTCTTGAAAGTTTCTAGTACCTGGCTCAGTCTGTTCTCAACTACAACCTTGTAAATATTTAAAGTTTCTGCACACTGACATGGAAAAGGCATACTGGCATAGTGGGGGTTGACTTCTGAGTAAACACAGTTAGGCTATGGCTGTAAATAACTTTCTTCTCTCTAAACAACATAGTTTGTAATTCTGTCCTCCTGCACAGGCAATGCAAAAATCATATCTTACTAGACTTTTTTGGTCTCAGATGTGCTAATGTAATGTCACTGTGCTTTGATTTACCACCATTCAGATATCCATGGCCAAGTATTGTTGCAGGGTTTTTTTATTCCAAGAGTAAGCTAGAAATCTGTTTTTATACAAGAGGATACTTATCCCAAAAACAATAATGGAGGCGTGGGTTTTAGGAGGGTGGTTAATAGCTGAAAACAAGGAAATTAGTGTACGCCAGCTTGTGTCACCTATGAATTGACAGATCTTGTTACTGTAATACAGATATTTTCCCTTACATATATTTCAAATTTTGTAAACTTATGAATTTATTCATGCCAGCTAATGCCCCATTCTGAATGGAACTTGTTTTCTATTTTTGTCTTGTCAAATTGTTTTTGTTTTGGTGGGGGGAAACAAAAGGCAGTTTGGAAATTGGGCTATTGTATATATTTCATCTCCTTGCATTAAATTCTTTGCAGATCTTGTTCTGATCAATGTCAAAATCAGCAAAACTTTGTTAAAACAAATGTCAGTTTATATGTTTAATTTATTTTTAATTGGAACAGAGAGAGTATTGTTTAATAATGACAAGGAAGAAACAATGCAAAGAATTGAAAGTACTTTGAAGATCATCCAATATAGCCCCTCCCAGTGCAAAGATCCTTTACACATCACTTGGCACTGATGATGTTACCTAGTTTGAGTAATGAAACATCTGCAAGAAAATAACCAACCTCAGACAACACGAAGGACTTCTCATTTCAACTCTGAACTACAAGTATTTCTCCCTTATTGGAATGAGAGTTCTTTACTTTCCAAGGACTAGACTCACACTAAAACATAGCAAATGTGTACATAAAGGTATTGCAGAAGACACACAGCTTTCCCAACACCAGACTATTACTTTAAGTTAACTCCACCCTTCTGGGTTTTGCAAGTTGCTGTTAGTCCTTCATATTCATTTTTTTTAATGCCGAGGTTTTTTTTTTTTTAAAAAAAAGATCTCACAATCTATAAAACAGAATAAAACCTTTGTCTTTTCCTGAAAATTCTTGCACTATATAGGATGAGGCACAAGATCTTAAAGAGGTGCTCATCAATTTCATAGACTGGGGGTATAGGGGGAAAGTATTATGAGAGAGACTTAGTGAAAAGAGGTTGGAAAGGAGCAGTGTCTCTCTTTGCCTGTCTTTAATTATGATGAATTAAACAATTTGCAGGAAATGGAGCCAAGCAGGGGGAACCCAGGAGTGCAGTAAATATTTTTTCCCACTTAACATACTTAACAGGTAGAATTAAAATTCCCAAAATATCCAGAATGGTTCACAGACCAGACATTTCTTAAATGAGTTTCTTCTGTGAAAGCTCCAAGCTTGAGCTAAGATTCCCACCCTGCTGCTCACCTGAGTTTGTGGTGCTGGCCATGCAGTGATCTAGTCCTCTTGCCTGCTAATAGTAGTAGCCAATCTCCAGATATCACCTCAGTTGTCCTGTCTGTATTCTATTTTCTCCTTTATTTATTTATTTATT
>JAEANM010028246.1:0-10398 GCA_017656035.1 Myanophis thanlyinensis
CATGGCTGGCTCAGGAATTCTGGGAGTTGAAGTCCACGAGTCATGAAGGAGCCATAATTGCCCACCCCTGGTTTAGTGACTTACCATGGCTTTCACACCTGAATTTGATCCTGGGAGTTGGGAAGAAGGATGACTAAATATGGAGAGTGTCTCCTACCAGAGACATCCATGGGGAGTTGGGAGGGGGAAATTAAGATACGGTCTTATACTGAATAGGTAGTCCTCGACTTATGACCACAATTGAGTTCAAAATTTCTGTTGTTAGGCAAGACATTCGTTAAATGAATTTGGCTCCATTTTACAACTTTTCTTGCCACAGTTCTTAAGTGAATCACCTGCAGTTGTTAAGTTAGTACCATGGTTGTTAAGTGAATCTGGCTACCTCATTGACGTAAGGTTGCAAAAGGTGATCACATGACTCTGGGACATTACAGCTGTCATAAATATGAGTCAGTTATCAAACATCTGAATTTTGATCACATGACCATGAGGATACTGCAATGGTGTGGAAACCGGTGATAAGTCACTTTTTTTCAATGCCGTTGTAACTTTGAACAGTCACTAAACAAAACTGTTGCTAGTTGAGGACTACCTGTAGTCCTAGCCACCATCTTGGTCTTTTTGCCCGCCTCTGGATCCCTCTGTTTAGTATATAAAAGACTTATCCAGTTTGCTGATAGACGTGGATATTCAAATTTAAATTCAGTCTTTTAAGTTTACAATAAATTCTAAGTAGAAAAAACGAATGCTGGTTAAACTGTAAATGTCGAACAGGTGAGATTTTTTTTCCCCTCCTTGGTGGGATCCAGGTATGTTCAAATAATAGAGGTACTGTACTTTATTTACTAAAGATACGTTGATAGGGTGAACAGAGGGATTTAAGATGGAAAAGGAGGAGAAGGATAATCCTAATGCTGAAGGATAATCCTAAAGTATGGAGACAACCTTCCAGTTTCTGTACAAGATTTTGCTGTTAGATGGAGCAGTAGTGATTGCTGCAAATGTCTGGAGCCCAATTTCTCACTTATTTTCCTTTGATAGGTTGCATTCCCACCACCAACAACTGGCCCCTCCCACACATAGGTGTCAGAATTTTCAGTTGCCCCCCCCCTCCATAATAGGAAGCCAGAAGAAAGAATCACCCTAACCATGATTTATTTAGAGCAGTGTTTTCTCAGTCACAGCAACTACTAAAACACATGGACTTCAACTCCCAGAATTCCCTAGCTAGCCAGCTGGCTGGGGAATTCTGGGAGTTGAAATCCATCCATTTTAATTGTTGCTGAGATTGAGAAACACTGCTCTAGGGAAGAAGGACAATTCAATAAATATAGGTTTTGGTTTTTAAACAAAACAAAAGGAAATATTCAGTGACAGCATCTAAGGGAATAATATCTCTGAGATCACATGAAGGGTTTGTGTGGCTCCTTTGTGTCACAACTCTTGTGTAGAACATTTCAAGTGGTGTATTACCACATTTTTCAAATATAGTTATTTACTTATTTCCCTCTTATATTTTGTTGGTTTATATTCTGCCTTATTTATGTATTTATAGACCTCACTGACTAACCATTTATCCCTTGATATTATACCTAATTTAACTTAATACTTGAAATTTCATATTACAGTAAAAGTGGGTGTAGGTAATCTTTGACTAACGACTGGTTGTTTGCAATTGTTCAATAGCCACCCCTCCATAATGCAGTACTTATGACCCGATTTCAAAGTTATGATAACTACACCTCCGCCACACTCATATGATCACATATCGGTGCTTGGCAACCAGCTCACCTTTATGGTCATTCATGGTGTCCCATTGTTCTGTCATTTTTTGCTGGTTTCTAGCATTTAATTCCAGCTTCTGGGGAAAAACTGCTCATTAGGTATAATGGTTTGCTTAACGGCCATTGCAAAATAATGTCATAAAGTCGTGTCTGATCATATGGTGATCCACTTAATGACTGCAATGACTTATGACCGTAATTCCTTGGTCATATTACAAAATATATGGGAAACTCTGAGAGTTCCCCATCCAGAACTGCAGTCTAAGGCAGTATTTCTTAACTTTGGCCACTTGAAGATGTGTGGACTTCAACTCCCAGAATTCTGCTGGCTGGAGAATTCCCTAGCCAGCCATGCTTCAACTCCCAGAATTCTTCTGGCTGGAGAATTCTGGGATTTGAAGTCCACACATCTTCAAGTTGCTAAAATTGATAAATACTGCTGTGAAGACTAAAATATGCTAAGTTTCTTTTACTGCTGATGGAAAGGCAGCAGGATTTCCTATCAGGTAAATGTGCTCAGAATTACAATTCATATTTGCCATCCTATTCACTTTATGGGATTATGCTGTAAACTTTCAATTACAGATGCCTTTATTTGAAAGAAATTACACTGAACAGAGTGAGTTGTTTTTTTTTAAATAAATGTGCAGAAGGTATTATACTGTATGCCAGCATTTCTCAACCTTGACAACTCGAAGATGTGTGAACTTCAATTCCCAGAATTCCCCAGCCAGCCATGCTGGCTGGGGAATTCTGAGAATTGCAGTCCACACATCTTCAAGTTGTCAGGTTGTGAAACACTGAAATAGATTGACTCTGTCCTTATATTGTTAAGCTGTTTAGCTATCCTGCTAGCTTCCTCCTTAGCTGGCCTACCTGCAGCCTAGAGGTAAGAGTAATTATTTTATTGTCATTGTACCTATATATGCAGTATACACATACAACAAAATTCACATAAACCCAGAGACCAGACCCAACACACACACATAAAAATCCCCATCCACCCCACCCACCAAAATTCACTGCCCCCTAAAAACACACAAACATCCACACAACAGACCAAGTAATACTGCCAACAGCTCACAAATGTTGTCCTTAAATTCATTGTTCAATGCAATTACAGCTCTGGGATAAAAACTGTTCAGAAAACGTATTACTTACCTAATCAAGTTGCTGTAACTCTTGCGGGGTTAATCTATTTGTAATATTTGGAGGATTTGGAAAAGCAGGATTTGAAACATATTTCAATTTCTAGGTGCCATTTATTTTTTTTATTGCAAACAATGGTGTTAATGATGTCTCCAAATATCACCTGAGCATCCACCAGTCAGTCTATTAGGGGTATCAGACTATTGCATCTCTTGAGAAGTTCATCTTGCAGCCCTGAAGAATTCTTAGCCAACTAAAATCATATTTTGGGAGAATGTTGAAAGTCACAAGTCCGATGTGGGACATTTCACATGCTGAATTTATGTTTTCCACTCTTACCTTTTCTAGAGGTTGGAAAACACAGCTTCTGTACATGTGGAGCATTCATGGGATTGTCGTGAAGAAAAGCAACACAATTCCTTTTACCCAAATTTTCAGAGGAGAGAAATGTCAAATTTCCTTGCCTTTTACACAAACCCGTTGACTCGACAGGACCATAGCTCTTTCCCATTTGCAGCCTGGCTGTTGCTTAAGCAAACAAGCTGGCTGAGTAGGCAGCAGGAATCCAGCCTATTGAAAGGTGTACACTATGTGCAGAAATGATTAAAAAACACAACAAAACCACAATGGGGGTAGATTGGGCCTCTCTTTTCCCCTATCAGAATTCCTAGGAGTCCTGAGATGTTTCCGGTGTGTATGTGTGTGCAAACGTGTATATGTTAATTTGCTTGGTGCATTCAGTCAGGGATCTTTTTATCCAGGGAACAAAGCGGATGGTCTCCCTTGCGGTTTGTAAGAGATTTACAACATGCTCAGGCAGATTTCAGATTATTTAAAGCCAGGCTGGCTGATTGGGATCTGCGAATAGGGGAGGGGAGGGGAGGATTGTAACCAAATACAGATTTCAGCATCTCAGTTATGCCTTCCTCTCAGCTGAACCATTCCAAAAATCAAAGCAAATTCGTAAACTGAAGATGGGCGGCAAGGATTTGACCTTTGATCTTTGACCTGAAGCGTGTGTCTTTTGCAACCGTTTGGGTCATTCTATGGTGACGTTCTTTTAAAAATTCAGTAGGTGTCCAAGTTTCGCCCACTCTTTTTTAAAAAAAATTTGCAGGGAGATGATGGTTTCTGATTATTACTATTATTATTATTATTATTTTGTCTGTAGGCAAAAGGTGACACAGAAGTGCGTCAGCAACAGGGCAAGGACACAATATTGTGGGCAAGTGATTTACGTGGAGTGACTTGGGAGGCTACTTTAATCTTGAGCTTTGTTTTGGGCTGCTACAGAGATCCACATTCCTGTATTCCCAACATTTGATTGCAGTTTGGATATAGCAGTGTTTCTCAAGCATGGCCACTTTAAGATGCATGGACTTTAAATCCCAGAATGCCTCAGCCTGGTGGGGGAATTCTGGGAGTTGAAGTCCATGCATTTTAAAGTGGCTAAGTTTGAGGGACACTGGAATAAAACCAGATAGCCAACCTAGTGAAACTGGGGTGAAATAGTCCTGCTATAAATCCTTGAAATTCATTTTATGGTCAAGTGACATGCTTAGCATCATGCTATGCTGCATGAAGCTAATACCCCTGACCTATTTTACAGGGGTGTTGAACATAATTATTTCTGTAATGAGGGTGGTACCTCAAAAATATAGGACTAATAAGGTAACAATGACTGGAATTAGTACTGTAACCCAGGTTCAAACTACTCAAACATGGTGAAATGGATTAGAGTCGTTTCTCTCCCTGTTCTGTCCTACACTTAAAGACTGTTGAGTGGATAAGACTGGAAAACCACTTACACTTTCTTTAGCACTCCTTAGATGTGATAAAAACATAATACGTACATTTATGAAGTTAAATAATTAAGTCTAAAAAGAAAAGCCCCATATGTTTTAATATGATTTATTAAATTTTGAAAACGTGAATTAAAAAACAAGGGAGAAAATGGAAAAAAATAAAAACAGAGAAAAAGCAAGATTAAAGTGAGAGTTTCCAACTTTCTTTGGTACAATATAGATAAAAAAATACATCCAACTCTTATTCTGAAATTAACAATATTACTTCTATGATCTCCCCTAATTCTAATGGTTGAATCCCCAAATCAGAATTAAATTTCTCTTAGTTTCTTGCAAGAAGTCCACTTAACAATTCATCATTGTTTCTTACAATACAGCCAGATACCTCTTCGTTCCATACCTTAGCTCATTTTCTATAAATTCATCTCTAAATCTTCAACTTTCCTTATTAAATTAGAAAAGATGCAACTGGCAAAAATACCTAACAACATAAACATAAAAGCCCCTTTTCCATTTAGTCTATGATCCCTGCATTCCTCCATTCACAATTAAACATTACAAAAAAGAGAAATTAAAAACTATTAAAAGTTATCACCCTTTGTTTAGATATCAAAAACTAACCCATTAGACATTTCTGAAAGAAGCACTATCTAATCCAGATAACCATTCAATATCACCAGAAATCAGAATTCATTATTTAACTAGATAAAACAATATAGTTTTATCAACTAGATGGCCCATCCAATACCTCCAATCTGAGGACATTAAAGGAATAATTTCTGTTCTGGAGCTCCTGGGGAATCTAGCAATTCAGGAATATATGTAAATTGTCTGTACGAATATGTGCATAATATGTAGAATCTATTCTTTACTACATTGTTAGGGGACAGCTGAAAGTATATAAGAGCCTTTAGGATGTTCTGAATTTCAGTCTGCAATCAACAAAATCTGTTTTCCTCTTTAGAGATAAATGTAAAAAGCTCCACTTTTCTAGCTATTATTAAGAAACACAAACACATTTGAAAATTATCCACAAAATGGCCAAAACTGGGATAGGGTGATAGTTATTGCTTACAGCATTAGACTTGGTTAAATCAATGAAGAAAAGCCATGGTGTTCTTGCAGCACTGAAGACTAGAAATCTGTGGTTTAAATTTTTTTATTATTATTATTTACTATATTTTCTAATTTCCAGTTGCCAAAGATTAATTTTTCAGCACTTTGTTTATGATCTTCTCGGGGAACCATGTTATCCTGAAAGCTGAAAGCTTCATGAAAACTTATTATGCCTTTTCATAAAAGTTTAGTTGTTGGGAAAAGGATGGTCTTCCCAGCATCTTTACAAGAAGAAAAGGAAATGAGTGACAGGCTGACAGCAGATTTGTAGAACCTTAAAAACTGGCAAAATATGAATAAGTTTTGTTTTCTTGCATGCTCTACAAAAGAATCTGAATATAGGTTTGTTTGTTTGTTTATGTATGCAATGTGGCTTTTGTAGGATAGCTTTATACCTATAGTATATAAACTATAGATTTGCCATTTGTACCCCATATCGTTTATGTTGGTTTGAACTGTGGGGTTAGGGTTCTTTTGAAGTCTTGCAACGGCTGCAGTTTTCTTGACCACATTTTTCAGAAGCCGTTTGCCTTTGCCTTCTTAAGAGACTGGTCCAAAGTCACCTAGTTGGCATTCATTCCAAAGGCAGGACCAGAAATCAGAACCTCCCCACTTTTGGCCCAGTGCCTTTAACTACAGCATCAAACCGGCTCTCTCAAATTATATACCTCTTCCTTTCTGATACTCCTTCTTATATAACAGGCCTTATGCAACCTTGCCTTTGTACAGACATTCAATTTTAATTTGATCTGTCTTCTCTCCCCTTCTTGGGATTTTTCTCTAGTCTTTAATTTGTATTCCACTGCAGTTCCCGTCTCATCCCTTGGCAATAAATCTAACCTAAATTGATTCTTTTCTCTTACCATTAAAGGTTGAGTCTTGGATTATACAGGTTGTCCTCAATTTAAGACCACAACTGAGCCCAAAATTTCTGTAGCTGAGTCAGTGAATTTGTTGTTTAGTGAATTTTGCTCCATTGTACAACCTTTCATGCCACAGTTGTTAAGTGAATCACTGCAGTTGCTAAGTTAGTAACACAGTTCTTAAGAGAATCTGGCTTCCCCCATTGACTTTGTGTGTCAGAAGGTTGCAAAACGGGATCATTCGACCATGGGGATGCTACAATGGTCATAAGTGTGAAAAACGGTCGTAAGTCACTTTTTTCAGTGCCATTGTAACTTTGAATGGTCACTAAATGAACTGTTGTAAGTCGAGGATTACCGGTATTTATATTTCTACATCCCATCCTTACTTCAACAAGTGGTTCTTCTTACCCTTTTGTATCAGTGTTTCTTAACTTGGCAACTTTAACATGTTTGGACTTCAACTCCCAGAATTCCCTAGCCACCTAGCCACCTATTTCCTAGTCATGCTGGCTAGGGAATTATGGACATTGAAGTCCAGATATCTTACCTTATCCTGTACTATCTTTGCACAGCAGCTTTGTCTCATCATTAAATTGACCCAAGCGAGCTTCATGGCTGAGTGACAATTTGTTTACATTTCAGTTGCTTCATCCATGATTGCTTAAATATATTTTCTGAAAATTGATATGATCTTTCCCTCCCAGACTAATAAGCAAACTGCAAAATAATTATCCTTTCGATTGCACAGTCCTTTAATATCTACAGTGGGCAGTGTATCTCACTGTACCAAAATGTGTTTTTAAAAATCTACATCTTTCCAATTAAAAACATTAAATGCATATTAGATAAGGTATGTCAGTATAGATGCACTTTAGGGGGAAAACCAATGTTTTAAAATGTGTTCCAATTCAACATTTTATGCAGGTTTAATCTTCCCCCTTGCAAATTAATATGGGATTGGAACATAGGGAAAAAATTATTTTGGCATCCCTCAAATATTTATTTTGACATCACTACCTCTGCTTGATACAACTTCTGTGCATTGCTATAATTTCCCAAGTCACCTGATTTTAGGTGCTTGTCCAGCTTTATAGCATGTGATATTTTCTAGGTGGAGATATCTATAAGTCACAGAGGAAATCAGCATGATAACATGGCTTTGGAAACTGCCAAAGGAACATGTGTCTTCCACCAAGTGCAGGGAATATTCACTATCCAGTTAGATTAAGAAAAAATAAAAAACATTTGTGGTTACACTGTAGTGCAGACATGAGAGATTTTTGTGGGGTCCTTTGTGCTGTCTGAGCTTGGCAGATGTTTTGCTACCAAAGTAGGTAACATCATCAGTGCTAAAAGGAATGAGGTTTGCTCTATTTTTACATACTAGTACTAGCATGGCTGACTTAGGAATTCTGGGAGTTGAAGTCCACAAGTTGCAAAGGTGCCATAGTTGCCCACCGCTGTCCTAGACTCACCACTGTCCTAGACTCATGAAGCTGTTGCTTGACGAGCAGGTGACAGCTGTGGCTAGAAAAGCAGAGACTTGAACTTGATTGAGCCTCGGTAGCGCAGTGGTTAGAGTGCAGTACACTACTTCTGCTGTCTGCTGGTTCAAATCCCACCAGGCTCAAGGTTGACTCAGCCTTCCATCCTTCCGAGGTGGGTAAAATGAGGACCCAGATTGTTGGAGGCAATATGCTGATTCTGTAAACGGCTTAGAGAGGCTGGAAAGCACTATAAAGCGATATATAAATGTAAGTGCTATTGCTATTTAAACCAGTGTTTCTCAACCTTAGTAACTTTACCTTCCCCGTGCTGGCTGGGGAATTCTGGGAGTTGAAGTCCACCTGTCCTGTAGCTGTCAAGTTTGAGAAACAGTGATCCAAGTGGCTGCTTTTCAATCCCAAGCTGTGCTTCCACAACATACTAATTCCTGCTGTTGGGCTAGCAAAACACAATTGCTGTACTTAAATAACAAGCTAGGCCAACAAAATAAACCCTATTGCAGCTTATTATGTCGGCCTCATTCATGCAACGTGCTGAGATAATAGCTGGGTTTCTAGGCTGAAGCATAGAGCCCCTTGCTTCTTGGAATGTGTTGTGCAAGTACATTTTTAACTTCTATGATTACGGTATGATGTTAATCTGTGCCTGGTTGTCCATTCAGAAAAAGATGTTAACCTACTTGGATCTTTGGAGATGATATAGCAAGGCTTTAAACTTTGTCACAGACTGGCATAAGACCAGCATTTGGAGATTGGGCACAATTATTTGAGATTTCATGGCTGTATGAATTGCTTCATTTTCCAAGAACATGTTATGTTGTTGTAAGATACCATGCAATTCATAGCCTGAATCTATTTATGTGATGCTTTTCTTAGGGTTGCTCAGGTTTTAAACATACAGGCCTTCCTTTGTACTTTATTAGAACTGCTCTACATAGAACAGAATAATATAAGCTAATTTCATTCATCACAGTAAGCTATAGTTCATCTGTGATTTGTTGAATAAACTGTAATGGCGGAGTTCACACATTACACTAAAGTGTGAGTCACCAAACCACTGTTGGCTGGATTCATACAGCAAACTTCATATTAAACCAGGGGTGTCAAACTCGATTTCATTGAGGGCTGCATCAGGGTTGTGTTTGACCTGGGTGGGGGGCCTGGGGTGTGTGTGGCCAGCTTGACATCACTCATGTTGAGGGTGTCCGGTCCGATTGATCTGCCAGGGAAGATGGGCTCTTGAGCTCCGTTTTCCACCACGATGGCCTCCTGCCACCCTCTGCCAGTGAAAATGGAGCTGAGGGGGCATTCGATGCCCCCCCCCCCGAGCTCCATTTTTGCTGGCAGAGGCACTGCAGGCTAGTCCTTTGCTGTTTCTAGAGTGGCTCTGCAGGCCAGATCTAAGTGCCCTGTGGGCCGGATCCAGCCTTGAGTTTGACACCCCTGTATTAAACAAATCACATTTACGGTATGTGAACCCAGTGACAAGCTATACAACACAGTGTCTCTGATGAGTGGGCAAGGACAAGCATTCTGACATTTGCTCAGCTTTCTGTTCTCCAGACCCACACCAACCATCAGCCCTGGTTGATCCCATATTTTCTTAATTTCAGTTACCTAATTTCAGAAAGGAGGTATCTCTTTATGGTGCTGATGTGACCTGTGATACAGACTTCTTAGACGTCATTCAACAATCGTGGTTAGATTTTGATCTAGATGATCTAGAACTGTCTTCTCTTTGCCCTACCTTAGAACTCATCTATATGCACTGCTGTGTATCATTTAAGATACAGTTAAACTGACTCAAATAGCTGAAACAGCAAAAAGAGAAAGAAAGAAAGAAAAAAAACCCCACACCTCTGGCATTTATCCATTCTCAGGAACCATTCTGAGGTCGTTTTCAAGGCATTCCAAATTTTATCCCCATACCATCTTCAATACAAATGCAGGTCAGAGTTTTCAGTGCATGCATCTATGGTTTCTTTAATATATGAAAAAAAACACCACCAGGTTCTAGAATACCAATCTAGAAACTTGCCAGGTTCTAGAATAATAATCTAGAAAAGTGCCGTGTTCCAGGGTGCTGATCTAAAGGACTACAAATTCTCCTTCTTTGATTTTAAAGCAGTGTTTCCCAACCATGGCAACTTTCAAATGTACGGTATTTATTTAT
>JAEANM010028247.1:0-10398 GCA_017656035.1 Myanophis thanlyinensis
CCAATCAGAGAGCAGGATTCTCCCGCTCTCTTTATTATAATTGACAAACTGCTTGTCTCCCAGCATACCATATATGGTAGTGGATTCCATAAATTAATTTGGAACAAATTTTCTTTGCGAACAGAGGCAAACAAAGTCATAATCAAAAGCCAACATGGGTTTGTCAAAAACAGATCATGCCAAGTTGCTGGAGGGGATGTGTTCTGATCTTTTTATTTCCTTTTTACCCTTTTATTTTTTCTTTTGAATTGTATATAAATGTGATTTATTTCTTCCTGTAATCTTACAGGTTAATATTTAACCTACATCCAAATTTTTTACTTGCCATTTCTTAGTTGCATAGCAAGCACTTCTAAATCTTACTAACTTTCCACTTACAAAGCAGTGTCATCAGCATTGTTAAATTATTAGTGTTATGTAGTCTAGCCTTAATTTTGATTTCAGCTAACATCTATTCCAGTCTTGCCAATCTTATAGCACACTTCCTGTATGAGTTAACTAGGTAGTAACTTGCTACTAGTAGTAAAACAAAATACATCCTTGTCTCATTTCTTATCCTATTCTGAACTATATATTTTGTCTCAATTCAATTCTTAATAGTAGTGTCTAATTCATTATAAAAAATTATTCACCAGATTTTTCTGGGACACCCATTAGCATTGGTTTTACATTTTGGCATGATAGGCCTTGCTGTGGTCTAAAAAAGCAAAGATAACCCTTATTATGTTTACACCATTTCTGATCTATCTGTTTGAGATTTATCCACTTCAATTTAGTTTATTGTGATCCTAAATAAGTACAGATAATTAAAAAATAAAGTTTAAGACAGAATTAAAATACATTTGTAAAACAATCTAAATAAAATTTATAAGTGAGGTCCACGATACAGCCTATATTAAATTATAATCTAAACACTACAATTATATTAAATACAATATCTAAAATTACAACAAAATCAACCATCTAAAGCTGTTAGCATCAACAGAGCAATAATACCTAAACTTTAAAAGAATTACAGCTACAAGTATGTGCATTCTTGGGAGGTTAGCCCATCAGAGTCTGATGGATTTTTCATACTGCTGCACAAAATCTACCTACATTCACTGTAGCAAAGGATACTTCCATCTGTGAGCAACATCTGGCACAGGCAGAATCTGGGCAACCAGGATATCTAATAATCAGCGGTAAGATGATTCTGGTCCAGATGTCTTTGCAACAGTAGCAAGGACGAACATATTCTGTACTTTCCATCTCTGCAGATCACAGGGGAAAGTTCTTATAGGATTTATCTTTCTATTTATGGCCTTTTTCTCCTTTTTAAGGCCTTAAGCATAATAAACCAGTGTAATGTTTTAGTAATTCTGCATTGCCTCGTGCTATTAGAGTGCAGTACTGCACAGTATTACTAAAACATTACACTGGTTTGTATAGCAGTACTTCTTCTGACTGCCAGTTCAAATCCCACCAGGCTCAAGGTTGACTCAGCCTTCCATCCTTCTGAGGTGGGTAAAACGAGGACTTGCATTGTTGGGGGCAATATGCTGATTCTGTAAACCGCTTAGAGAGGGCTGTAAAAGCATGATAAAGCGGTATATAATTCTAAGTGCTATTGCTAAGTGCTTATCTTCCTTTTCCAGTATAGTTACACACTGATCTTTTTTTCATTCTTTAAGAGCTTCTTTGTACCATACTGTAGCTTTGTTTCCTGTTGGTAAACTATCTGGAAATGAAATTGGCTTAAGAAGTCAATTTCTTAATTGATTTCATCCTCATCCTCCCCTTTGGCCATAGGGATGGGCAAATGTTCAGGTGTGAAATATACAATTGATAATTCCCCTGCTTTTATTCTATTTCCACCCATTCCAGGACAACAAGAATACATTTTTCATTTGGTGAGCATAGCTTTTCAGAACTGATAGGAACCTCCTCCCCCACAAACAGTTCTGCAGTTCTTCCTATTGCTGGCCTAAAAGTTGAGAGTTGGCAGAATTCTTGTTAATTTCATCAGTTTAAAAAAAGAAAAAGAAATAATAGCATTTCTCTGTGCCACTGCCGAATCCATAAAAAAAAGGAACAAAAAAAGGTTTAGTCTTTCATGGCAATCAATCTAGCAGCTCAGCAGGAAATGGCCATCAAAGATGACGGTGGGGATTGTGCGCTGTGTGTGTGCATGCTTGCTTGCCAGACTCGACACACAGTATCCAGCTGCAATGGAAACATTTGTGTAGGATAGACTAAAGTGTGACAGCACACCAGACTGCCCTGCTACCATCATGGAAACTGAAAGGATCACTTGTGATATGAAGTAAGGAAACTCAGGTGGAGGCCACATTTTCAGCAGCCTTAAGTGGGCTGAAGATAAAGTCATCTCGAGATAAAGCCACCTGCCATCCCAAAATTATAAGTAGACCATCTTTGAACTGGGAAAGCAGGAAGCGTAGATCAGCCTTAAGACTAAAAGCCTTAAGACTAAGAGCCTCGGTGGCACAGTGGGTAGAGTGCAGTACTGCAGGCTACTTCAGCTGACTGCAGTTTGGCAGTTCAAATCCCACCAGGCTCAAGGTTGACTCAGCCTTCCATCCTTCCAAGGTGGGCAAAATGAGGACCCAAACAATAAGGGGGCAATAGGCTGACTCTGTAAACCACTTACAGAGGGCTGTAAAGCATTATAAAGCGATATATAAGTCTAAGTGCTATTGCTATGAAGACACAAGTCTTGTTCCATATGTGTTGATGCTGAGCAGTTAGCACTGCAACTGCCCTTCTCCTGTAGCTTTAAAGAGTTCATCGGTTATTTGACCCACATATGATATTTTCTTATTGACAGTTGGACAATTACCCCCATCCCACATTTACCAGTCCAGCTAAAATGCAATCTTGAATGTGCTTTCTCTCCACAAATGACTTGTCACTTTGCAACCCCATTTATGAAGAGTTTCAGTTGCTGTCTGATATTTGCTGAGTTGACTTTCAAGTATTTTATATGAAAATGCCTTTCTTCTTTTCCTATGTTGATATTCTTGATTGAGATAACTTTCTATACAGGTAATCCTTGACTTACAAAAGTTTGTTTAATGACCATTCAAAGTTACAATGACATTGACACTAGTGACATGACCACTTTTCACACTTATGACCATTGCAGCATCTCCATGGTCAAGGGATCAAAATTCAGATGCTTGGCAATGGATTCATACTTATGACCAGGGTCATGTGATTGTCTTTTGCAACCTTCTGCAAACAAAGTCAATGGAGAAGTCAGATTCACTTAATAACTGTGTTACTAACTGAACAAACACAATGTTAACAGCTATAGCAGGGGCAATATTAATACTCACCCAAACCAAGACCTCTGAGTGCCTGAGAGCAAATGAAATGATACCTCTTTCCTTCAGTTCCAGAAAGAAGATTAGATCTTATATTTCTAAACTGAGCCATATTTGAATCTGCTCAATCTATTATATCAGATGTTACTGCTTCTTGAAGTGACTGTGCCATACTGCTTATTAGTAAGGCTGGCTCTGTGAAAATAGAGAATAATTATAGCGTTCTTCATTGGCTGAAAATTTCATTGGTAGATTAGCATTCTCTAGAATTATAAAGTAGCTGTGTGGCATTCTTCAGCCTCCTATATTTTGTTGATTGATGAAATTAATTTCATAAGCAAATATGTAGCAGAAGGGATGGGATTTTGCCAGTGTTGCTACTGGAGCTATATATGAATTCAGTCTTTTGCATAATAGATTAAATATAAACCAGAACATTTAAAAAATGCAAAGCAATGGTTCACATCTTCCATTCAATGTTGATATAAGATCTCCTTTTTTCTTCTCCCTACAAGTATTTTGTACTACTGCAGTTTTGATGGGATTAGTGTATTTGATGTAGTGGTTGAGGCATCAGGCTAGGACTCAGGAGGCTATGAGTTCTAGTCTCATTTAAGGACAAAGTCAGCTGGGTAACCTTGGGCCAGTCATACTCTCTCAGCCCTAGGAAAGTGACAATGGCAAAGCATTGTTGAAATCTTGCTAGGAAAACCGAAAGGACTTGCTGAAGGAATCACTACAAGTCAAACTGGCTCAAAGGAACCAAAAGAAAGAAGAGTGTATCAGAATATAACATTTTTAGATAATTACTATACACATAGCTGCATTCAATATTTGTAGATAATCTATTTGCAAAGCTGTCATATGCAACCATTGTTTAGATATTGGAGATAAGTGATATAGAGGCAGTGGCCTTTTGGCTTTTAAGAAATAAAATCACTGAACTTGTTGATCAGGAGGGTCGGAGCCAACTCTATTCAAGCACATCAGTTAATTCATCTAGTTAATATTTCTTCAAGTTGATCTGTCTGAACTATAAACACATTATTTTGTATAACTCTTTAGTTTTCTCTTTTGTGCAAGAACAAAGGGCATTTATTACCATATAAACAATTCATCGTTTGGGGGGGGGGATACAAATATACTTTCAGTATGTAGAAATCAATGAAAAACACATGCAAAGGAAATACTTAATTGGTTTTTGAAGAAAGTGAAGTGATTAAAAATGTTAGGAATTTAGTTGAAACACTAAGAAATCTTTGAAATTTCATAGAGCTACAATTCCTGGCCACATTACAGAGTATTATAGTTTAATATGCATATGCTGAGAATTATTAACGGATCTGTGAAATTGTTATAAATTTCTTATTGTGAACATAAATTTCCTGCAGCCTCTTTTGGTATAATGCCTTCCCAGTTGATTGATGGGAACCATACTCCAACAATATAAAGGTTATTTTTAAGGGTTCCTCTCCTAAAAAAAAATAAGGAATAAAGAAGTGCTAAGAATGGGACTTTGAGAGTCTTCCATACACTTCATTGCCACACATTTATTTATTATTGGTTTTATATTCCACTTTTATTATTTTAATAAATAACTCAAGGCAGCGAACATACATAACTGTTTCTTCTTCCTTCTATTTTCCCCACAATAATAACACTGTGAGATGAGTCAGTCGCCCAGCCTGTTTTAGTGCCTAAGGCAGGACTAGAACTCACAGTCTTCTGGTTTCTAAGCCAGTATCTTATTCCACTGCACCGAACTAGCTCTTTTTTTCATTTTTAAAAAATCATTGCTTCAGTTTCTTAAGATAAAAACTCCACATTGCATCCTATTCATCTGTGATATTAAATTCAGCTGCTCCCGTCTAGAAACAGGAGATATAGTTCTGCAACATTACATTTCCCACTGCATTTAGCTGTTGCTAAATAGAAACATTAATTATTGATGGCTTTGTAATTCCTTTTGAATAACTCCATGTGCAGTTTTTTGTATCTTCCATATGGAGTAGAGTTCTCTTGGATTATCACTTTAGCATGTGGTTTTCCATGTGCTACTACATTACTGTTTAAAATCCTAGACTTAGGGAAGCTTAACAGACAGCTTTTACACTCAAGGTATTCTTTGATTGAAAATCTAATATTAGCCTTCACAGCTTCTGGCTTTCTGTAGTTTTAGAAGCTGTCATGGGCTCATTGCTACTTTGGCCAGAATAATATTTCAACAGCAGCTCAGGGAGAACCTATATTTCTGGTTCTTTTGAGGATACACACCATTTTTTAATCCTTTAATTGCAATTTTTTTGTTGTCTTCTGTCCAAGTTACTTCTTGAAAGTTACTTTCATTTTTTACTTTTTCCATTATTTCAGGAATGAGAAACATTTCGATGATCAGGAACCAGATTTAAAGGTCTTGGAGGGAGACCCTCATTGGCTGGATGAGGTGATACTGAGTCACACATTCAGAAGAATAATTTTCCTTTTTTCCTCTTGATATGGAGCATGTTCTTTTGAATTAAGTTGAAGCTCTGCTACATTTGGAGGGCAGTGCAGTGGTTAAGATGCTGGGTTTGTCAGCTGGAAAGCTGGCAGCCCATGTTTGAGACCCAAGTTCCATGTGATGGGTGAGCTCCTGTCCTTGCCCCAGCTCCTGTCCACCTAGCAGTTCGAAAACATGCAATTGCGAGTAGATAAATAGGTACCACTATAGTGGGAAGATAACAGTGTTCCATGATGTCATGCTGGTCACATGACTGCACAAATGTCTTTAGACAGTGCTGGCCCAATGGCTTTGAAATGGAGATGAGCACTCCTCCCTATAGTCAGCAATGATTAGCGGAGTAAAAATTGTGTGTATCCCTGCCTCAGAATAATGGGAATACTCACTGCTAATTATTTGATGATGTGATCAGTTGGGTATATGTATAAGGAGGGGGAAATGTATCAGATTAAACATTTTGCTAGAGAATTGTTAATAGATAGGCTTTATATCAGTAGATATTTCCAGAAATGCAGGGGATACATGATCTCAGCCTAAGGCCAAGCACATGATATTCAGGAACTATCTGAAGCCCTGGGATAACAGTCCATCTTTATAAAGCATAAGTTCCTCTGGGTCACGTAAGAACAAGACAGCTATGGATATCAGTTGAGAACACGTTCCAGACTGCCAGGAAGTAGGTGCAAAAGCTACAGTGTATTAAAATAAAACCTAGCATTGTTAAAGTCTGATTATATAAAACGTCAGAGCTCTTGGGAAATCCTTAAAATAACTTTGCTTAAAATAGTATATAAATGTAAACAAACCTGTTAAAACTCAAACTGTTGAACAGTCTCAGAAGTGGTGGGATCACTCGATATGGAAATTGTAAGCACAAGATTGTGGAAAGCTGATGCACAGAATTGTGCAATATATTATTAAATATCAGGTGCAGCCCCTATCCTACAGTGTCTGCCAGCCTAAGACATAATTTGCCTCTGGATCCTTTCATGTTTAAGAAGAAAGAAGCCTTGAAGTTCCAGTAGAAATTCCATCCTGTAACAAGGAAGTAATATTTCTTTCATCTCTATAAATTTTATAATTTGAATTTATTGTAAAATAGGCTTTAAAATAAATGTGCTTGATGTTATAAGCATGCAAGGAAAATGGAACTCTTAAGATACTAAGTTTAAACATGCTTTTATAAAAGCAAAAAAATTACTTAATCAGTATTACTTAAAGATGGAAATACAGGATTATGCTGAGCTTTGTTTGCTAAGCTGTAGAGCAGCTTAAAAGTATTAGGTGAAGAAGTAATGCAAATAGTTTTTACTCCTACCAACCCCTGAACACTGGCTGAAATCATCAACAAAGTTACACAGGAAAAATATTGAGGAAACAAAATAGGTCTAAAATTATCCAGAACCAGAATCTGAATTAGCCATTCATCAAATGGCTGGGTTTTATATACATTTAAAGGAAACTAAGAGATTTATTTATTAAACATGTCTTTATGCTGCTGAAATAAAAAAAAAAGATAGTTGAGGGATTACATAGAAAATTGTAATGAAAACTGAAATAGTTAATTCCCATATAGATCAAATGAACAGTAATATACAGTATATTGATAGGATTCATAATTCACTTTATGCGTGCATCACACAAAGCTGAGTTTCAAACAACCTGGGGCCAGAAATTGTGACAGTCTATTCTGAATAGATGAAATTAAGTGATTCTCCCTGTACATATTTCTCTTTCCATCAGCTAACAAGAAGTGAGATCATTTATTGTTTTAAAATGATTTCATTTCAGATGCAGTTTGCACATCATGTAAAATCAGAAACAAGTGAATCCACAATATATTTATGTAATGTGTGAACCCAATCACATACTTCCACTATATCACCTGTGTATTCCATGTTGTATTATAGGCTTGAGAATGCCTTTCCAACATGATATAATAGCATTATCCTGGTTATCCTTCAAAGAAACAGGCAAAGCAATCCTACAAAGCAATTTTTTTTTATTGGCTGATAACTGGAAAGGCTATAAAAGATTTTCTCTTCCTCAGGAATGTCTGAAGGGTCAAAGATCATGATATGAAATGCAGCAACGATATTTTTAGAGAAAGACCCCACACTTGGCTTATGGCTAGACTAGGTAAAAAGGAAAAAATCTCTTTTGTATTAAATTTCTGATGCCTCTCTGCAGTTTTCTAGGCAACAGTATTGAAGTACTTTTCTAATACCGTTTCCTGAGGTGATTTTTTTTTTTAGTTTTCAGTCTAGCTTACAGCCTGGTTTCTTCTTCTCATTTTCCTCTTTTTAAAGAACCCTTAGGATTAAAAAAAGTGTGCATTTTCAGTCTATTGGATTATGTGTGTATGTGCTATTTATAGCCAATTAACCTATTTTTGTTTCATATATGGACTATTACTTCCCCATACCAAGTAAAACCTCATGTCTGCAGGAGACAAAGGGTGTGGGAAAATTCAGCCCACAATCTTAGCATCTGTATTACTGTTTAGTTCCTTTAATAGTGAGTTATGTTGAAACGGTTGCTTGACTCATAGCTAACATAAGGAAAATTCAAGCTGTCAGAGGCAGTGACCTGTTCCTGCACCGAGCGATTTTTGACCTTCTGCTCTCCGAACAGTGTTATTTTCCTTGTTCGTTCCCTGGGCTCTTTTCCTGCCTGCTATCCAAAAAAGAGTGCAATTCATGATGGATGAAGTTCATCTGACCTCATTCATTCATAAACTATGTATCTGTTCGAAACACAGATGCCACAATACAGAGGGTCTATTGTTTTGCCACCATGCAAAACAGAAGTCTAACCAAGAAAGGGGCGACCTTCAGTGTCCTTGGCATAGAGTTACTAAGCACATGCCAAGAAGATGCCATATAAAGGAATCTTAGAAGGGTAGAGATGATGGGCCTTTCCAAAATTACTCTTAAAAAGTTGCTTCCTTTCACTATGCCAGTATTCCTCTTCTTTCTTCTTCCCATTGTAATCTTTTTATTCCAAAATTGCATTCAACATTGCATTTATTGATATTTTCAAACATAATGTTCACTGAATGCAAGATCTGTTTTTCGATGCAGTAGCTTGAAAAGAATGTAGTGATTCTTTTCTCCACTAGGTGGCTTATCTTTAACAAAAATATGAAGGATCTAAAGTTTGTGAAAACATTTCACTATCCATTCTTGATGATAATATCTCAACCACTATTTGCCTATAAAAGTAGCAACTATCGATCAGTCTACATATAGCATTATTGGGATAACTCTAAGCTCATTAGGTAGCTAAACAAGAATAATATCTCACATATGCTTCTCGGAAACATATGGTTGCTGCACCATTGGGAGAATTTCCATACTTTGCTGTTTAGGTTCCAATAGAATGAAAAACCATAAGGCAGGGGTCAGGAACCTTTTTGACTCAGAGAGCCATGAAAGCAAAATATTTGGAAATTTATTTCAGTAAGAACCATATAATTAGACACACCGCAGAACCTGCTCTCTCTACAAAGGCGAATTTGTGAATAAATCTTGATAAAATAAAAAATAAATAAAATAAATCCAAAATGGTGGCCGCCACTTTGCCCTCTTCCAAAATGGCAGCCGCGGCATCGCTCGCCCACAAAGGTTGCCAGCCAGCGAGGGAGGCTGCTTTGAACACATGTGGCCTCCAAAATGGTGCTGTCTCCCATACAGGATCCCCAGGTTGTCTGAAATAGTCGCTGGGGCCAGAGACGGTGTTTGCAGCTTCCTCGTGTGTCATCCAAAATGGTGGCCACGATGTCGCTTGCCCACAAGGGCTTCCGGTGATGAGACTTATTTTTTCTGCAAGCCAGATGAAATTCGCAAAAGAGCCACACCTGGCTCGTGAGCCATACGTTCCCGACCCCTGCCATAAGGGAAGAGGAATTAGAGGAAGCAAGAAAGGAGTTTGTAATCTACTTGATAACTGTAACCAGGGCTATGGTCCATTGTGTGTAGTGGAAGAGTTATCATGCCTCCCATCCCTGTTATTTATTTCTTCCATGTACTCTTGCATTTTCTTTGAGATGGCTTACACAAGTATCACCCCTAATTTTATCCTCTCAACAATGTCTATGTGAAATGTAATAAGATTGTGCTGGGTAAGAATGACTCACTTTCTGTGATCTGTGAGATTGAACCTTGAGTCTCCCTGGACCATTCCCACAGCTGAACCATTATACAAAATGTTGTTAGCTATCATTCAACCTAGGTTAACATAAGATGGTGTGACCGGACCAAGGTAAAAAAAAAAAGGTGAGGCTTTCGGTTAGTTTCTAGCCCTTTGCCTATTAATTGTGCTTAGTTCTGCATGTTCACCTTACCATTGGGAATAGAACCTTGGAATAGAGCAGGGATGTCAAGGTTAAGGCCTGGGGGCTGGATCCAGCCCACGGGGTGTTTAGATCTGGCCAGTGGGTCCACCCTGGAAACAGTGAAGGACTGGCCCATGGTGCCTCTGCTAGTGAAAACAGAGCTCAGGAGGGCCTCCCAAACTCAATTTTCACTGGCAGAGGGTTGCAGGAACCCTCTGCCAGTGAAAATTGAGTTT
>JAEANM010028248.1:0-10398 GCA_017656035.1 Myanophis thanlyinensis
TAATTGAATTTAGAGAAATGAGATAGATAAAATAAGGTTGAGAAAAGTAGGGGAGGGGATAAAATGTTGAGATAATGTTGTTATAGTTATGAGATATAGAATAGAACATAAAGACGAATATGTGGAGCTTATTTCTGTATGGAGAAGTGATAATTAGGGATTTTGCTTACGACATCTCCAGTTCTCAAAAAAATAGACACATTGTTTGTTTGTGTTTTGTTTGTCTGTGTTTGTTTTGGAAAATCTAATAAAATTTTTATATAAAAAAAGAATTGGTCTGGCAAAGGTTTTGTATGCCTTAGTAAGCAATACAGTGTTATCGGAGAAGAAGCTTCGCAAGATTAGGTTAACAACTCTTAATGGCCTTTTGGAAATACTGTTACAGTGAGCTCTGGGGCTTAGATCATTTGAGATGAGTACTCCGAGGTCCCTGACAGAGTGAGAGTCATCTACGAGATTGTTTCTGCCCAACTTGTATTTGGTGTTCTGATTTTTTTTGCCAATATATAGGACAGAGCATTTGTTAATTGAGATTTGGAGTTGCCAAATGTGCGACCATACTGACACATAATCAAGATCGCTTTGAAGGGCATCAGCATTGTCAGTGATGTTAAATAATTTTACATCATCAGCAAAGAGGACACAGCTGCTGTTAATATGATCACATAGGTCATTGATGTAAAGCAGAAAGAGTGTGGGTCCTAAAATGCTGCCTTGGGGGATACCACTGTTAACTGGTACCGGATTTGATTGAGCCATCTCTATTTTGACTATTTGTTGCCTATTAGATAGGAATGTGGCTATCCACTTGTGCAGAGAACTGGAGATGTCGTAAGAAACTGGTTTCAACAGTAGTTTGTTGTGCACCACTGAGTCAAAGGCTTTACAGAAGTCATTGTATATGGCATCTATTGCTTTACCCTGTTTCAAGATGTGTGGTCCAAATGTTTCTACAGTGTAGGAGTTGCAGATTACACCGGTCTGCAAAACTTTTTTTTTTTCAAGAGCTGTTTTGGTTATTCCGTGTAATCTTTATGTTTTTTGGTGCCCTGAATTCGAAAATGACCTCCATTTTGTCATAGGATATCATGTTTCCTGACAATTTAGGTAACTATGTTAAATAAGGCAATACCTCAAAATAAATAGAAATAGACTTATAAAATTAAAGTTTTATTACAATATTTTCATGAAAATCCTTTTTTAAATTGAAATGAGCTCACCTAAACACACTAAACTCGATTCTTCTTCCTTGTGAGGCTCCTCTTGGTGCATTTATGCTTGTTAGTAGCATCTGGAATGTCTCTCTGAAACATCCAACAGTACTCTTCCATCATTGTAATGTTCTATTATCCCTGGTATCTCCTTTCCATCTCTTTAATGTCTTGGTGGAATCGTTCACCTTGTCCCTCACTCACAGCTCCCAAATTTTCAGGAAAGTAGTCAAGGTGGGATTGGAGGAAACGCACTTTCAAACGCATCAGGCAACCTAAAGCTTGAAATGCTTTCAGCATTCGTCTGACAATCTTTTTGTAGTGAGGATCTTTGTTATTGCCTAAAAATTTCTGTACAACTTCTTTAAATGCAACCCACCCTTCTTTTTGAAGATCCATCATGGTATTGACAAACTCTTGATCAACTATAAGTTTTCTAATGTCTGGTTCGACAAACACACCTTCCTTCAATTTTTCCTCCGACAGGCTTGGTGACCAAGTATTTGAAGCAGTCTCCATCTCTTTGAAGTGATTTTACAAATTGCTTCATCAATCTCAATTTTAGGTGGAGAGGTTGTAGAAGAACTTTATGGGAAGGTACCAAAGTTTCTTGGAGGACATTTTTTTCACTGACTGTTAGCACCCTCAGCTACTCTTCTTGGTCTCGACTATCCCATAGACACAGAAAACAAGTGTATTTGGTATACCCAGCTAGTTGCCCGAGCAGCATGCACAAGACCTTCAAGTATCCACACACTTGCCAACCATGGTCTTCATATTTAAGTTTATGAAGAACCAATTCTAAGTTCTCGTAGGTTTCCTTCAAGTGTACGGAATGACCTACAGGTATGGAAGCATATAAAGACTGTTGTGGAGTAAAACTGCTTTGAGACTTCTTTTTGAAGAATCTATAAAAAGATGCCATTGCTCTGAATCATATTGGATTTTAAATTCACCCATCAGACCTTCGACATCGATGCAATAAACCAACTTGTCTTTCTGGGCGAAGTAAGGAACAAACTCCTTTTCACAATGTCTGAACCATGAAGATGACACTCCTGGCAACAATAAATTCCTGCTTTTCAGCCTTGATCCGAGTAACTCAGCGGCATCTTTGGGAAGATTCAAGTCTCTTACTAAATCATTCATCTCCTTCTGAGAAAACAATTTTGGTCTTGTATCATCTTCAAAGTCAGAACTTGATTCGTCATCTGGTTCAGGTATGACTTCACCTTCATCGGAGCTAGGTATCTCTTCCAAGGTAGCAAAGAGCTTGGATACTGGTATACCTGTGCCATGGGTGATGGGACAAATTGCTGAGTAAAGAGTGGGGTATGAAATGGAATGCTTCCATTTGGAATTAAACCCTTTCACATCACATGAACAAAAGTAACAATCGTCACTATGGTTCTTTTGCTCTCGCCATACCATAGGAATCCCATAACGGAAATATTTTTTCTTACCCTTGAACCAGTTTCAGAGATCCTCTACACACCATTTGCACACTTTATGAGGCACCCAAACAGATGAAACAGAAACTGTCTGGAGAATTAATACACTTTTGTGGAGCCATAACATAACGGTTGAAGAATGATGAGCTAACATGAATTGCGCTGAAAAAGTGTGAACAGAGTCTGCTATAAAGAGTCTGTCCATTGTCCCTTTTGGATTTTTAACATGCTGAAGGAATGTGGATTGCCATGACTTTTTCTGCCAAATAAAATAACCTTTCTGCATATATCAAAAGTCAGGGAGAAAAAGAAAAAATATATAAAGAAAGAGATAAGGGTAAAACAAATATAGTATGGCATGCTCACAGTAAAGGTTTTCAAGCCTATGTGGAATCAAGAAAATCTGAATGTAAAAACATATAAATATTATTTTTTAATAAAAAGTATCCTTCTGATATGAAAATAAAATAAAATAAAAACCATTTTCCCCTTTTAAAATCCTGATTATTACTCACTTCAGCTGTGAGTTGCCTTTGGGCATCTTTAGCTGCTCCCAAATGTTGGGCAAGTTCTTCATTTTCCACTGTACACTGAAAAAGGATCAACAGCAGAAGCATTACAATGTCATCATTCCATGATTTCTCTATTTCAAGATTTAAAGGACCTTATCCAAAAGTAAGTGATAAAAAAATAAATATCACCAACTTACAGCTTTTGCCTTTTTTTGCAAATCCACTATTTGAGAGAGGAGATGGGTGATTTCTTCCTGTTGTCGTGCAGCATCTTCAGTCTTCTTAGCTAACTCTTCTGAAATACTGGTAATCTGAAGATTTGCATCTCCTTAAAGAAATAACAAAAATCACTATTAACTAAGTCATGAGTAAAAATACTGATAAAGAAAACATTACTGCAACTTAGCATACAAACAAAATGATAGACCAGGGGTGTCAAACTTGTGTCATCATGGTGGTGTCACGTTGACATATCACGATTCTTTCCCCCTTCACTCAATCGGGTGTGGGCGTGCCCAGCATGTGACACATCCTGCCACATGGGCCACGAGTTTGACATTCCTGTGATAGATAATTAGTAATTAGCCAAAGGTTGGGAGATAAGAATAGAAAGTTTTCTCCTTCCTGAAACAGTCCAATCAATTTTTGTGCCAGAAACTTTGTGTAGCCTACTTAAATTCTAGTCCTAGTTTCTCAGTCAGCCTGTTCATTTGACTTCAAAAGATTGTGGGCACTCAGTGAATGTATTTTCTGAGTTCCTAAAGTAATTATGTTTAATTACTGCTACTTATTGGGATCTTTTCCTACAATAGAATCATTGAATGGAATAATATACCATCACTCTCTTCCACAAAGATAGCAAAACAAAAGATTGAACAGAATTTTACTTTTTATATTTCAAATAAAATTCCACTGATTTAAAAAATAAACAATAATAAATAATAACTAATTTACAGGGATCCTAATCTCAGATTACTTTACATATATTCAGAATACAAATATAATACCAAAAAAGTTTAATTTTGGTTATTTATGGTCTATTAAGAAAATGAGATACAGCAATTTGGAAAATATTTTATACAATCCCTAATTTTATACCTAAATTAAATATGCAATTCTGGATTCAGCAGAAAATAGACACATCTTATGAACAACTAATGAATGAATGAGTAACTTTCTCTGGATCCAGCCATAATTTATTTGTTTGGCAAAACTATTCCCTCAGAAGCAGATTCTGTGTACTATATTTTGAAATATTTTAATCATGGAAACTGTATTGAACCATTATGTAATAAAGTAGAAGTGTCAATTCATTGGACCAAAACTAGTTTTTGTCCACTATGGTACTACTATAAATTAGTCTATGAATAACCTTTTGAAAATATAAAAAAGATGAACTGTAGCTCTTTTAAAAAATTAAAAGCAATATACACTAGGTTAATCACATCACTTTTTAAAAGGAACATAACTAAATGGCACAGAATCCACCTCCTCAGGCAAACCCCCATTATCTGAAGAGTTTATCCATTCTGCCAGAAAGCAAAGAAGAAAACATACTGAGCTCCTTTACACAATCATTTACAAGTTGTTGTTCTTTCTCTTCATAAGTAATGGTTTCAGTCTTCAGCTGGCAGGCCTGTTTACAATATCAAGAAATGAAAAAGTCAATTAACATCTTGCTACTGTAGTACTGCCGTTTAATATTTTTTAAAATAAGTTTTTCATAACAATACACAGTATTGAAGGACAGGCAAAACTTTCATCCTTCCCCTTAGCGTCCCCTTTACGTTACAGCCACTGCAGTGCCCTTGAAGTCTCATGATGAAAATTCCGACTTGCAAGTCTGCCTGCACTCAAGACTGCAGAGACACTTCAATTCCCCTATGCACCTATCTCTCTCACCATTTCAGCCCCCCACCCCCACCCCATCCAGCCCAACAGTGTGCACAAAGCTGCAGAGCCCTGGAGGTCACAGCCTGTTTCCCATCCCACCATGCCAGGAGGCCCAAACCTAGTTCTTATCCCATTATGCCCAGGGTTACAGGGCCTACCTGCAGGCACAATTTGCCCCCCTTACAATGTTTTCAATGTGTCTGCTGCAAGATCTGGGCTTCCTATTAAGATAGCCATGAACCATTCTGTAAGTGGGCACCATTCTTGTGATTATTCAGAAGTTTCTTTCAATGTTCTTTCTAGTCTTCCAAATGATCACAATAATAGCATCTACTTAGAATAGCATCAGAATGCTTCCAAAGCACCATGAGAACAGACATCAATCTCAGAGTTATTCAGAAGGTTCCTTCTCCAATTCACACAATTTGGCGGAGGAGCCTTCCAAATAATAACAAAAATAGTGTTCACTTGTAGAATGGCACAGGGCAACCTGAGTCAGAAGATCATGCCTCGCAATATGTGGGGTGTGCCTGTCAGCAGCTGCCGAAAAATCACAAAGTAAGTGGGGTAATTTGTGTAAAGATGCAGGCAGGTCATCTATATCTGGACAAGGCCTCCCAGTTATGGTGGTATCGACAATGAGCCTAACCTCCTGGGCCATGATATGTTTCTTGGAACTGGTGGGCCCTGTATCTTACACTGGGTATCCCAGAACCTCCCTGACGCACCCCCAAATTTGTTACATTGGATTGTGTCTGATCACAATCAGAAGTGCCAAGATTGTATATGCTGAGCAAAGCAGTAGTGACATTTCATTGAATAACTATTTTGCTTAATAACCAAGATTTTGATCCCAATTGTATCAAGGATTACTTGCACTGTGAAGGAAGGTAAATCTCAAAGCAGAGTTACCGTATATCCTAAATATTGTAAATATTTTTCTACCATTTATTATTCACAATTAAATGACGATAAGGAGAGTTTTAAGGGATCTATTCCTTTTACTGCCTCCATCAAACCTTTTCCTGACTTGAAAATTATTTTGTGTGTGTGCGCACGCTCTCACACACATCTGCACATGCATGCATGCAAACAGCCTGAACCAATCCTCTGAAGAATGAAAGGCTCTCCAATAAATGTTATCAGTTATAATCTACCACATCAATGCAGTATAGGCTAATAGATTTTTTTTTAATTTCCCAGTCTACAGTTTAAAAAGAGTGACTGGTCCAAAGTCCTCAAACCAGCTTCTATGCCTAAGGGGAGACTACAGACACAGATTTCATTGCTTTTAGTTCTGCAGTTTATACATCTCTCCCTCTCTCTCTCTCTCACATTGGTTCTTACTGATCTACACTTATATCTGTATTGAGTTATTTATATCTGTATCTATGTTTATATTTATATTTGGTAATGTAATTTGGTAGAATATAGATAATATAGAACAACACAGTCTCTCTTTTTCATATTTGAACAAATAATCAAATTAACTTATTAAAGTTAATTGTCCTAAGATTACAGTTTAGATAAATGTTTTAGAGCAAGTGTGACTAATTTGTGGCCTATACAATGCATGTGACCTTAAGCAGCTACTTATGCCTAGCTGCCTAAGGTCACAAGAAGGACCTACAAGCTAGTAGGCCCCACAAGATGATAAATGTTTAATATTATGTGTATATTAAGTATTTTATATGTAGCTCAAGACAATTTATTTTCACTTAGTGCAGCCCAGCCAAGTCAAGACTACTGTCCTAGCTCTTACAACAAGAAGATTCTTGGCAAAGTATACACTTTGTCTTCCCTGACAATAAATATATATTCTTAATATATAGGTAGCTAGAAGATAAGATTTATTTTCAGATTTATCCTTCCACTTACACTTTCCAAATCTCTTTCTCTTCAGTATTTTTTCCTCCAGAATTTCAGGTATGAATATATGTACTCTGATATGCAGTACATATTTGGCCTATTCTAAATCTGGAAAAAAAATCTCACCATTCTACTATAAATAATACACATCACTCTGTAGTCTGTTATTCATTAACACTTTGATTGCCCTAACAATAACTGTTCATCTTGAAATAGAAATAAAAAACAATGTGTACATAAGAGTGTTGACATGTATTATCAAATAATCAGTTATGGGCTACAAGAATAATGATTTATGTCTTTTTTTCAAGTTGCTAATATATACAGAGAAAATGGAAGACAAATGATTGCTAAAAAGCAATGAAGCTTACCTCTGATCTAAGGACAACATTCTCCTCTTCAAGATCCTTCAGTTTCTTTTGAAGAGAATCAAAATGAAAATAATTCTGGATAGCTGAAGTTGATTCATTTCTCTTCAATCTAGTAAAATATATATTAAAGCATTTATGTATAGTCCATTTTATTTATAATCCCTGTAGATTGTTGCACAATAAACTTTCAACAATAATACTACTTAAAATATAAGAGTTCAATAGAATTTTGGTAGATTAACTCAATTTAGGATCATTTCCTTTTTTTCCACACACTTTTAATGTGGAAATTTAAGTTATAATATAGCAAAAAAATCAATTTCAGCTCACTACATGCAATTATAAAAAAGAATTGTCATAAAATCTTTAAAAATAATCTTCATATTGTAAGGCATGTATAAAGTAATTAAGGAGACAGTATATATATGAATAAATATTTCAAACTGTTCAAACTGTTAAGGACAAAGAATCTTCTGAAGCTATATAACTAAATATAAAGTTGTTTCAAACCTTTTAAAAGTATTTTGAGCTTTTATGAAATTTTACACTTGAAACAGTTTTACACAGCCTAAGTAACATTTCTGTTTTCCATCCTAGACTTACGGAGTTGAACAGATGGAATCTGGCTCACTCTCTTCAACAGCGCTGGTATAAAACTGAAGAAGCTCATCTTTCATAGACAGCTCATGACGCAGTTGAGAAACCTGAACAAATTAAAGGGGAAAATATCTATCATATAAGTGATTGCATTTTAAGTAGAAACAAAAAAACTGTTCCACATCAGGAAGAGTTTAAATCACAAATTCCAAGACCATATTTAGAGTGCTACCACAACTTTTCATTCAAAGCAGTCAATTCATCACTGTGTTTTATCTGTAGGTAACCCTCGAGTTACTATTGTAATAGAGCTTGCCCCTAACCAGCCCAATTTTGCAAGTTTTGGTAGTTGTCATTCAGAAAATGTAACGGTGGTAAATGCAAACCTGTGATTTACTATGTGTGCAGTTTTGCTGAATTGTAAAGTTCCAGTTTTCAACCATTGTGAAATGTGGGACATTCAAATGGTCATAAATGCAGCTATGTTGACAACCACCTGAAATACTGTCATGTGACTGTAGGGGGCAACATTGGATCCAAGCCATAAGTCCCTGTTCTCAAATAGGTTGTGACTTCAAATAGTTGCTCAGTGATCACTTATAAGTCAAGAACTATCTGTATGTTGCTGTTGTTAGTTGCGAAGTCATGGCCGACCCATTGCGATCCCATGGACATTCTTCCAGGCCTTTCTGTCCTCTACCATCCCTCAGAGTCCATTTAAGCTCACACCAACTGGACTCCATCCAGCCATCTCATTCTCTGCCATTCTCTTCTACTTTTGCCCTCAATCATTCCCAGCATAAGGCTCTTCTCCAGTAAGTCCTTCCTCCTCATTAAATGGCCATAGTATTTGAGTTTCATCTTCAGGACCTGCCTTCTAAAGAGGAGTCAGGGTTGATCTCCACTAGGACTGACTAGTTTGATCGCCTTGCAGTCCAAGGGATTCGCAAGAGTCTTCTCCAGTACCATAGTTCAAAGGCCTCAATTCTTTGGTGCTCAGCCTTCTTTATGGTCCAACTTTCACAGCCATACGTTGCAACTGGGAAAACCATAGCCTTGACTATATTCACTTTTGTTGGCAGGGTGATATCTCTGCTTTTTAGCAAGCTGTCTAACTTTGCCATGGCTTTCCTCCCCAGGAGCAAGCGTCTTTTAATTTCTTGGCTGTAGTCCTCATCTGTGGTGATCTTGGAGCCCAGGAAAATAAAATCTGTCACTATCTTCATTTCTTCTCCATCTATTTGCCATGAATTGAGAGGGCCAGGTGCCATGATCTTAGTTTTCTTAATGTTGAGTTTCAAGCCAACTTTTGCACTCTCCTCCTTCACCTGCACATCAAAAGGCTCTTTAGTTCCTCTTTACTTTTGCCATTAGAGTAGTATCATCTGCATATCTGAGGTTGTTATTTCTCCCAGCAATCTTAATTCCAATTTGTGATTCATCTAACCCCACCTTTCTCATGATGTGCTCTGCATATAAGTTAAATAGGCAGGGTGACAGTATATAGCCTTGCCGAACTCCTTTCTCAATTTTGAACCAATCAGTGGTTTCTTGTCCAGTTCTCACTGTTGCTTCTTGATCCACATATATAGTAGGTTTCTCAAGAGACAAATAAGATGGTCTGTTACTGTCAATATATAAGAGTTCATGAGCTGAAATAGGCATAGCAACTAAGTCAGCCAATGATAGCTGTTGGAAACTGAAACAGTATTTGCTGGAGACAGGGCATGGCTTAGCTGCCCTGTATAATAGGAGAGTTCTCTTTGTCTGTATGTGGCAAGTCTGTGCTGAGTTATTGGAAGTTATTGGAAGAGGTAGTATGCAAATTCCATGTTTGGAAAAAAGGTTTAATTATATATTACGTGTGCCTGAAATAAAGCATTATATACTGAGTGTCTCTAGCTTACATGAGCAAGGATTTGAGACCACATTTGTAAATGGCAGGTGTCTCATAAAAAGAAAAGGGAGTGTATGTCCACAGGGCATAAAACAGAATAATCTCTATGTGTTGCAGGGACAAAAGGTTCAATATGCCCAAACATTAGAGCTGGTACATACAGATTTAGTTGGGCCAGTGCAAGCCAGTTTGGGAGGAGCAAAGTTTTCCACAGTGGCTGACACAGGAATGAAACACTAATCCGTACACAGCAGCTGAAAATGGTGTATCTGAAAGATGAAATGGAGTCTTACAAACAATGGACTCACTGCTGGAAGATTATGGTCTGAACAGGTCATATTGGGGTGAAGCCATATTGACTGCCAACTATTTAATCAATAGGCTGTGGAGTTCATCCATTAATGATACTCCATATGCAGTGTTGTATGGGAGAAAGCTATCTCTGGCACATTTAAGGATGTTTGGAAGCAATGCATAGGTGCATATTCCAGCAGAAAAGGACAAAGGCTAGAAAGCTCAGTGTCAGCTCTGTCTCAGTCAAACTTCAAGAAATAAAAACCCTGAATCCATGGTAGTTGAAAACAGGTATTATTTTAC
>JAEANM010028249.1:0-10398 GCA_017656035.1 Myanophis thanlyinensis
CTGAGCCAGCATGGCTGGCTCTAGAATTCTGGGAGTTGAAGTCCACGAGTCATGAAGGAGCCATAATTGCCCTCCCCTGGTCTAGATCAATGTTTTTTCCTGATGATTAGGGAATTCTGGAAGTTGAAGTCCACACATCTTAAAGTCACCATGGTTGAAAAACTATTAGTTTAGATCAGTGCTGTCAAACTCGTGGCCCACAGGCCAGATGCGTTACATGCTGGACCCCCCTGCTCAGTTTAGAGAAAGGGAAAAAAGGTCCCAATATGTCACCTGATGCTGCCGTGATACTGCAAGTTTGACACCCCTGCTGCCTAGATGCATTTGTACAGGCATCTTTCATTGACATGATGAAGAGCTATAAAACTGTAATTACCTTAGTCCAATCTTGTATATCGTGTGATCAAATTAATCTGGCTATGCAAAAGACTGATGAGCTAATCTGTCTACATCATGAATCCTGGTTCATTTCCCTCCCTGGAGCAATGTTTAGGTCTTCAAAAACAAAACAGAAACAGACCAGTTTTGTTGATTTGTTTCTTGGTTTTTGAAATAGCAATATCTGCTTAATCAACTAGCTGGAAAAAAAATGTAAAAATGCAAGGAATGGATCATATTTAATTTAGTTAATTTAAAAAAGAAAGAGGGCCTGCTTGAAAGTTGATTAGGAATATTCAACTACTTACATTTAAATTTGAGACGTGGAAGTTGATGAGATGCTGATCTTACTCTTTATACTATTGTCATGTTGGTTGCATTCCTAGAGTCTTTTTCATTTCTTTTTATTATTATTTTAATGATAAACATTTTCTTCATGGGAAGCACCCCTTCCTGCTACTATTGACTTGAGAAGTGAAAATCCCAGCTAGTTTAAGTGCCTATGAGGTGTTTGGCTTTTAATGGTCACTTCCTTCTATAAATCAGTTATAGGCAGCTGCTCCAGGGTTAGAAAAGTGATAAACTCCTGCTGCTGCACAGCATGGCAGGCTCCAAAAACATCAGGGGATCAAAGGACTAGGAGATTCATCTCCCAAATAATCAAAACCTGTCAACCCTCTTGAAGAGCCTGTTTATTCTAGTAGCAGAAGTCCATGTCAGGATGGACTGCAGGAGGTAAATTTATCAGCAGTCTTGTTTGAATCTGCTCTTGCTTCCTCATTAGCATCCCTTATATAAAATTCATCCAGATTTTTTCCCTTTCCCCACATCTGTGCTTCTGGCGGCATTACTGCTTCCCGTCAGGCCTGCTCTATCAGTGTTGGGTGATGCTCATCTGGAACCATCTGCTCAAGAGATGAAAGGACAACTTTTGGTAGCCCTCAAATGTTTTTCTTGAACATTTAAGAATGCTGTTGTCTGGCCATCCTGGATTGAATTTATTTTTATTCAGTGACTGTATCATTCTGAAACAAAGAGATATTTAGGTTTGAATATGTCTAGAGATTTCCAGTTGGGCAGTTGTCTTTGCAAACATAAGCATCATGAATGTGAGTTAAGAATAATTACATTTCTCTACACTTCCATTTCTCCTCTAATGTTCAGAGTATATTTGTGGGAATCTCATATATTTTGCTATTGATAGTTCTGCATATCTAATTTTTCTTTTACTTATCACTAATATTTTGTGGAGGAAAGTATCCAGCTGTGTAGGGTTCAACCATTAGCCCAAAAGACAGTGCCAAATCTCCTTAGTTTAGCTTATTAGCTTTTCTAAACCTTCAAATAAGCTGACACGTCTCTAGTCACATCACTGCCTGACACAGTTACATTTTACCTATGAACTTTATCTTGGCTTTTAGCTACTCATTCCTGTGATGGATTATTTGGGACTTCACTCTAACACAGCAGGAGAATTCTTATTCTCCAATATTTCAATTGTTAATGTCATTATTCATATGGATGCTGTAGCCAAAACAGAACTGTTCATGCTGTGCTGAGAAATGGGAAGGTCAGGGAAAATCCCCAGAGTTTGCAAAATATAAAATAACTTAAGGGAAGATCCCACCTCTCAAATAACCCAATGAGAGTTAAGAATGCCCAGTAAATAAAGACTGCAGTGCTGACTCTATTGTCTCTCAGAAGATTGTATGGAAAACTGTTCCTTGAAGTAGAAAGTTGAAAAAACACTGGTTTAACAACACACATATCTTCTAATCACACTAGATAAAAGTCACGTGCTAATTCTTCCAAATCCCTAGGGTTTATTGCTGCATGGAAAAAAAAGCATTATGAGAAATAGGTCAAGCCATACAAAAGGGTTCATAACGAAAGCTTGGGTTGGTTCCAGATCTTTTGAATCCAAGTACATCGAGGTCATCTTGATTATCATGTCATTCTTATATTCTTAGGATATACAGTTATTGCTAGCTATTGATGAACAAAACAGAACATGCAAATAACACATTTTGGTTCTACTCCGTATGTAATAGGAAACACTGAAAAAAATCAATGTGATTTGTTCCTGTCTTCTACTGCAGGTTTCTGCAGTAGAAAGTTTTTTCTACTTTCTGCATGGAAAGTTTTTTCTTCAGTGGAGAATTTAGGCATAAGTTTTATAGTCCATCTTGTATAAATGATTTCTAACTACCTCCCTTAAATTCTATTTGTTGAAAAGCTTTTAAGCAAAGTCATCCAAAGATTTGTCAAAGAAAACTTTTGCTGAGCAAGACAGCTTTTGTAGGGACTTTATTTCCTGTTGAAAGTGCTTAGTGCTTAGTATGCTGAATCTTTTATGGTTCACAAAGCAGTATAATGTTGTCTAAGCCAATAGTGCTTATGGCTAATAAATAGCATTTATCTTAGTGGATTTTATTGATTCTAGGCTTGTGTACATTTTTGCATCTGGAAAAAAAGCAGCACCATTGTATTATTGGCTAGAGTCTAGACTAAACTATGCATCCTGGCCCTCTGCTGCCCAAGAGTATGCAGAGTTTGGTTAGACCTAAGCTTAAAATAATGCTTTCTATCTTGTATTCCTTTTCTAGTTCACTCTGTGGCCTGATTTCTACTCCATCTGAATTCTGATTTGAGTAGAACATTTTCTATAATGAAGTTTAGATTTGGAGCATCACATTTATGGATTATTTAGTTCATGCATCCTTTCTCACTCATTCCTTCTATGCTGTTGATACTCATGTATATACTTAAGAAACACCATAAAAACATTACCTTGATTTCGCATTCTATTCTTATTGTCTTTTATGAACAATGCAAAAATGCTCCTGTGTATGAGGAGGCTGTCAGCCAAATGTCTTTTGAGATATATTTTTCTTCTTCACTTATCTTACTGTCTCAAAGAAAAGGTAGAATATATGGTAATTGTCAACCCAAATACAAAAGGAATACAATAATTCAAAACTATGGTAAAACAAAATTGCATACTATGAACTTTGAATATTTATTCTAAAATTGAATTAGAAATGTTCTCACTCAGCCACTACAATTTGGTGCAGTCCAGATGTTTAAGGCTACAGATCACATAATACTAGCCAATGTATCCATTAGTTGTGCTGACTTCGAATGATGCAAGTTATACAGTTCAACAAATTGGAGGATGTCAGATTGGGGAATGTTGTTCCAATATATTGTTTCTCCTTTGTTTTCAAAAGGATAGCCTTATACAGTTGTTTCCTTATAAAAAGGCAAATACGTCCTCCATATCTTAATCTTCATATTTCTTCAAACATCTAATACTAAAGTATGAAAGGGGATAGTGTATGTTTATTTAGCTAGAAATATTTATAAGTAGTCCTACAAATGGAAAAACTGATGTGGCAAGGTTTCCAATCATCAGGAGACCCGCAAGCATTTTTAGAAAGTTCTTATACTCCACTTTCAGATCTTCTTGCTAAATTCATGTCAACTTCATGAATTTAGAATAAGAAATGTAGCATATTATGACAAGCTAAATGCCTGTTCAGTTAATTTGGAAATTCAGAACGTGGCATAATTAATATGGATGTTAAGATCATTCTCGCTACAATTGCTATATAGGTAGTCTTTGACTTAGGACCAGAAATGAGCTCAGAATTCCCATTTTAAGTTTGCACAATCACAAGGTAAGTCAGACCTTATTTTACAACAAGTTTTACAGTGATCATTTAAAATGAATTATACAGCTGTTAAGCAAATCCAGTCATGTCATTTTTTGCAAGGCCATTGTAAGTTTGAAACATTGTTTTAAAAATGGTCATAAATCAAAGATTTATGCATGCAACCAGACTATTGGTGGTATTCAACCTGGTCGCACCGTTTCTAGTGACGTCTGGCCCCGCCCACCTGTCCTTGCCCTTTCCTATCCTATATCCTCTTCTTTTTTTTCTTTTTTACTCACCTGAATCACGTGGAACAGTTGTTTTGCATGCCTCCGCAGCCTTCCTAATCACCCGGGCTGCCTATGGTAAGGAAAAACTTGCATTTTAGAAGCCACGCAGCAGTAGTAAAACCGATTGCATCCCACCACTGAACCAGACATTCTTCCACTATTTAGGGACTAAGTCACCTTGTTAGGAGTTAGTTAGAAGAAGTCGTGACCCATGTTTAGAAACTTTATGAGCAACATAGCTCATGAATTCTGAGAACAGCACAGAAGGAATGTTAATATGCTCAACATTATAGAGGACAATGCTTTGCTTGAAGGCATACACAAGATGATAGCTGTCTGAATTTACTCTGATATAATGATAATGAGCTATAAATAGAAGAGAAAGGTCTTAATTGTGTCCCTGTTATGCTACATACAACACATTAAATTGGCATGTAAGTAACTTCTTCATCGTCTTTTCTAAAGGGGGAGGTTGTTTATGGAAATTCTCAGTCATCCAGGTCATGGTTGTCCCAAAGGTGCTTTTTTTGTTTTTCAACTTCAGCTCAACTGAAGCAGTTTTTTGGATGAGAAGCAAAACATCTTCAAGGAAAAAACAAAGAAAGTCTAGTGGCCTCTTGAAAAAGTACCTATGGGACTAGGATGAGGTTATGGTATTTTTATGTAATTTACAGTGTTTCTAAATTGAAATTAAGGATAAAGTCAGTATGTCTAATTTTGACTCTTTTTCTGGTGGAACAGTCTTTCCCAAAGTAGAATGCTACATATATATTACAACAGTTCAAAAAAAAAAATTCCAATTAGAATCACCAAGAATTAGTCTGAATTAGTCTGAGTTCTGAGAGCTGTAGTCATACATATCTGGAGAGAATCAAATTCAAGAAGGAAAGAACATCCAAAATGGTTCTGAAATAAAATAAAATTGAGACAAAGCTGGGCTTTTATTCTTTATCTGCTTTCCAGAGTGAAAGCAGTATCCTATATATATAAAACAGTATGGTGAAGACCACACAGAAATGCTGCCTTTTATCTTTATGCATAAAAACCGTGAAACTGACGTGCAGAAATTAATTCTCACCTCTCTGCTGTAACCATTTCAGTTTAGGATTTAGATTTCCTGCAGCAGAAGGGCTCCAAAGTCAATCAAATTCAAACATGTGTATAGAATTTATCATGCTGAGAATGCCCTTGATCAATGTTTCTGAGTGGTGATTATGCTAAATGCAACCATTTGGCTGAGCCCCACCTGTAATCCCACTAGTGCTAATCATGCCTTTTACTGACTGTGGAAATTAAAATTGGGTATCTGGATGACAGTGTCCATTCTGTCCCATTTTACCTTTTTCTTATGTGCTCATGTCACAGCAAGAAAATCAAATTGAAGGATGCAATCCCCTCAATTTTCCTCAAAATTATCTGCTCCTTTCAAGAATAACAACTGAATTCAGATTTTAGGCGGAGGATTGTCAATGAACATAAACACCATTTAATTAGTCCCCTTGTGGGCTATTACTATCTATTAATTGGCATTCCAGCATTTCAGAGCAATATATATATATATGGCAGAATACGGTAGAAGTGAAATAAATGTGACATCAGTATATTCTAAGCTTTCGCACATACAATATTTGCAAGGAAGATGCTAACAATGGTTTTTCAAGCTATTGTTTACCCCACAAAGTGAAGAAATATTCCAATTCCATTTTATCCCTGAAAAAAGAACAGTTTCAGGATTATGACTTACACAGAAAGTTATGTAACAAAAGGAAGACTCAGGCATTCTTCTCCAAGCACCTAATTTTCCATCTAATTCCCATAACATAGCACTTTTAATTTAAAAAAAATGCAGGAATTCCATTTCTTTATGACATGTTTATATTGTGTTTTAAGCAAGTCCTCAAGTGCTTAAGCTGGTAAGTCGGTAAAATAAAATAGAATCTAAAAATCTATAAATTGGTAAAATAAAATAGGATCCAAAGAAAAATAATAAACAACATGCAACTAATGCAGAGGTGTAACATTTGTTCTTTAAAGAAACATACCTATCCTCTTATGCTACTGCATTTTGCACCAGCTTCTGGATGTTTCTGGATACTTTTCAAGGGCAGCCTCATTGAAGTAAACCAACCAAGAGATGACCAGTGCATAACTAATCTTGGAATGGGTGCAACTGGCACACAAGGCAAAGTTGTGAAAAAGCCCTTCTAGTCACAATTGCCACAAGCTCATCAAGCAAGAGTTGTGAATCCAAGAAGATCTTTAGATGACAATCAAGGTCTCTTTGGGACAATGCGACCCCCATCCAGTTTGAAAGAGACAATAGTTCTAGATCTGCAGGGTTTGAAAACCAAAAGCCACTCAGTCTTGGCAGGAATCAGTTGAAATCTATTGTTCCCCATCTGGATCCTCGCAACTTCCAGACATCGGGATAAGACATCCACAGCATCACTTAATTTGTCAGGGGTGGAGATGTACAGTTGGGTGTCATTTAGGTATATAGTTATAACTATTTTTAGGTTTTAGATAAGCACCAGAACAGCCATTTGTTTCATATGTAAATTCTCTTTAAGAATTATACTCCCTTTTTTCCCCTCTCTGCTTCAGTGCTTGATATGACTCCTTAATAGCCTAAATGCCATCTTCTGATTCAACAGTTCTTTGATTTTATTCCCTCATTCATTGACTTTATGCTTTTGTTCATAATCTCAGGCAATTAATCTTAAAAAGGGGAGGAGGAATCAAAGCTCAACTTCATACTCCTCATCTTAATCTGTCATGTTTCTTTTCCCTCAGAAAACATGAAAATGAAGTTTTTAAGCTCATTCTTAGCTGACACAAGAGGCAACACTTTTTATATAAATATATAGTAGATGATTTTCCTGACTAGCAAGATAATTCTATAATGTTTTCCAAATTGTTCTTGATCATTTTTCTCCCCCATCTCAACCTATGTATTCCCAAGGATAGGACACCTTTTTTATGCACAAAGGTTCATGTACGCATGCATATACTGTAAGTCATGATCATTCTACACTCATACACACATATGTATGCATAGCCACTTTCATATGTGCACTTACATCACAGCAAATTTATTTCTTTTTAACAAGATTTTATTGATCATTGTGGCTACACAATGCTGTGCTACTGTGCTCAGGAGTAAAGCCATAAAATTCAGTGGGATTTATTTACAAATTAATGTTCATGGATCCATAAGTTCTTGGACAGATCATGCATTATTATTAGTTGATGACAATCTCAGGTTTAATTAATTAATCTTGGTTTGATAATATAAAATCTTTGCCTTGTTATTTAAGTTACCAATTTTCTAAGTTTAAAATAATTAAATCACAAATTGCATTCATAAAAATATTGTTAATCAACATTACTAGAAATTTAATCACTACTATAATATTTCCATTACCCTGCTTCAACTGTAATTTGTAAATATTACCCTGAATAATGAAGTTTGATATCAAAGGCTGCTTAATAATGCAGCAACTCAACACTCAGCTGAGTCAGGGTGGAAAAGAAAGGGTCTTACACAATTCACTGCAATTGTTGTTGCAACAAAAAATAATCATAAAATTACAATTCACTTAATAATTGCCTTGGTTAGCAATGGAAATTCTGCCCCCAAATTGTGGTCCAATGTTGAGGACCACCTGCATGTCATTTTCAGGAAATATGAATGTTACTTGAAAATAGAAGTGTCTAGTTGTGGGGGCTGGTAAACTACACTTGGAAAAAGGTTGACAGGTTATGCAAATTCACTAGTTGTTTTTTTAAAATCCACACTTTAAACCTGAACATAAAATATTTCATTGTTAATAAAACAGATGTATTTGATTGCTTTTCGTTACAATTTTTAAGAGCCAAGACCTCTTTAAGTAGGAGGATTTTGGCACAGCAGCTCCTAAAGGAAGAGATTAGGCTCTCTAGGGAGAGGAAATTATTGGAAATGATTTATAACCTCTGGAAATACATTTGTGAGAATCATCACAATAAACTACACCATTGAACAGACAACAGCATGACAAGTATTCTGCTGTCATTTCTTTTCTTTGATCAAAAATCTGCACAAATCTGTTATTTGTGGGAGATAAATCAATGCCTGGAAGAAGCATAAAATGTTTTATTTGAATAAACCAAGCTAATATTAAGAAATTTACATTTCATAAAACCCACGTCATAAAAGCTACTTAACACAGGACAAGATTAAAGAAACCTGCCATAAAAATGGGGTCCTTAGAGCATTTATATTAGTAACTACTTGCCTTTGGAGAATTGGCACACAAAAGCTCCATCTGTTCAATGAAAATAAATGCATTTTTTTCAACTTAAAAACCAGCTAAAAGAAAGACTGGCAAAAAGCAAGCCACTATATATCAGAATGTTTCTCTGCTACTTGGATAGGAAAATAGTCGGAATAGCTACTGGTCTACATTTCTGTGCTGGGGAGTCACAGTCTGGAGTATGCGAGAGCTATTTTTTTTTTAAAAAAAAAAATCCGCTTACAAACAATAAAAAATTAGTGGAATGCATTCAAGTGTTACTTTGAAATATCTTTACCATCAAACAGGCTCATTTAGAAGCAAGTAAATGGGTTGCCTCAATTTGTATACTCTGCAAGAGTATCTTTTTTAAATTTCTCCAATTGTGGAGAAAGTGCTCTATTCACACATTTTTTAAAAACTACTTAAGTAAAATGATGATAGTGAGTTATAGAGCATTTCAGGAAGCAGCGTGAGCCTTGGGAAGGTGAAAGGATGGGCACACTGGGTGAAATTTCTTCTTAGGGTGTGGTGGTGCAGAAAAGCGATTGTGATAGTTTTAGTCAGTCTAAGAAGTTAATACTAGGAATTAGTTATAATTATCTGATCCATTAACTGTGCTGATGAAATCCAGCCCCACCCACCCCCCTTTTTAAATACTGCTTTAATACCAGATTCAGTTTGGAAAAAGATATGATTTCATTTAAATGGAAAACACACACACACGCACATAAAAATATGTTCCTCCCAATTGCTTGAACAATGCCGTAGATTAGTATTTCTATTGAGTGGCATGTGCTTTTCCCCCCACTGTTTCTTGAAATATTGCTGCTGCTAAGCAGCCAAGGAGAGGGATATAAACTACATGAACATTTTAGAAGGCCTTACAAGGCAGGTGGGAGAAGCCACAAAGAATATTTTTTTTATGTCTCTTGGCTAAATAAATGGCAAGAATTAAAGAAATTACCTAGAAGGGTGTATCCAGCACTGTTCACAATTATAACCCTTTGAGCGCTAAGTGTGCCAGTAAGCTTCTCCAAATTAAGAAAAGGAACCCCAAGAAGAGAATACAGTTGCTGTTGCCAGGGTAACCTCCTCTTTCCCCTCACATGGCATTTCCATACTCTAAGTAATTACAGTCTACACATAGAAACAAATTATATACAGTATAACTAAAATCCCAGAGAGAAAAAAAGGAAAAAATCCGATTTCCACTGCAAAGAAAGAGATATTTTATCCCAGTTGATATAGGGGTTGATACAGAGAATAACCTCCCCATATGGGATTTAAATTCCTGAAAAAGATGAAAGCATTAAAGTCAAAATTAAGAAAAGAAAGAAACTATTAAGAAAGGTTGGGGGTTTCCTTGGTAGAAATTGGAACGATATGAATGAAATAAGGTATTATGGAAAATATTTGAACTATGGCAATAGGAGAATTTAAAGCTATTTAGTTTGGCACAAAACATGCAACATGTGGTTTATAGTGGGAATTATCTATTGTTATAAAACTTTTTTTGACAGATATATGGAATAAAGGCAAAGAATTGGGGATCAATGTCCATTTGTGTTGATCAGCTTTAAGTATCTGAATGCCCAAGAGTCAAATCTGCTCACAGATTTAAGCCTCCTTTTACAAGGGTCCTTCTTTGATTCCATATGTAAGATACGTTCTTCCCTGGCAAGCAATGCTTGATTTTTTTTTTAAATCAAATTTATATACTGCCCCCTCTCCCTAAGGACTCGGGGCGGTTTACAGCCGATAAAAAACACAGAGTAGAAAATACAAAATACAATTAAA
>JAEANM010028250.1:0-10398 GCA_017656035.1 Myanophis thanlyinensis
TTATGTTGCCCATCAGGATGCTCTCTACAGTACAGGAATAGAAGTTCCTAAGCACCTTCAGTGGAAGTTTGAAGTCTGTCAATCGTCTGAGGTGAAAGAGACATTTTCAAGCCTTTTACCCATGAAATTGATATGGAATGTCCACGATAGGTTCTTTGAGATGTGCACACCGAGGTATTTGAAGCAGTCTTAATCTAATTATATATAACAGTCTGAACATTATCCAAGAGTTAGGATTTTGTCTCCATTTTTATTTTTATTAATTTGTAGATAAGAATGTGAACTTACCATATGCTCCTTTGTAAGAATGTTTTCTTTCCTTCCCAACACAACTTTCAAACTATTATCAAAACTATTATTGGTATTTTTAAATCCTAAATTAGTTTATTAATATAGCCAATTTATAATATTACAAATATTTCATATTGAATTTCTATAACTGAAGGCATCTATATTGGTTCTTGCTTCCTTGACATCCTATGAAACCTTTTCATTTTTCAGTGTGTTATGAGGAAATCTTGACATATATTCTCTAGATAAAATGCAAATATTTGAAATGAACATACACATTTATATATGCTGGAAATATGTTTTAGAACAGTAATTCATTTTATTGGCAAAGGTTCCTCCATTCAATTAAATTAGGTTATCAAACATATGCACAGGAACTTGGAGATATAACAGATGGAAAGACAATGATGACAAAATGGGTGACCATTTTGTTAAAATCTCTCAGGTTCTCCTTCTCCTCATCCACATCCTCATCCTCATCCTTATCCTTATCCAAACTAGAGCCTTAGACTACTGCTCTCATCTTGAGATATTTAATCATGGATTTTGCATCTTTAGTTTGTGAAAAAATAGACGTAGCTACCTGAATTTTAAATACCTAGTCCCTGTATTTGCATGTAAGAAGGAAAGGGCAACAAACAAGGGATTGGTACAAATTCCCTATGAAGAAAAATGATCATGTTTGGGTATTTTACTTTATTTTTTTTAAGAAAGAAGGCAGAAGTCATGATAACGAAGTATTTAATGTACATGTGTTTAAATTTTACATAAATTTAAAGGGTGCTCAACAGTTCACAACAACTTTATGTCAGGATTTCACACAACATCAGCAATGCAATCAAAACTCCAAAAAGACAAAGTCCAAGAAATAAGATTTTATTGAAGACATTGTTCTGGTATGGTCTGTAGAAATCCCGAATCTAAAGATTCTGGGCTTTCTCCACCCAAGTAAAACTGAATGTTCTACCCCACTAATTATCACATGTTAATTTCCCTCCAACCATTTCAAAAAGAGATCCAATGACCCCTTAAGACACTTCCCCTCACAGGTGTGAAATGTCCAGAGAAAGTTCTCATGAGAACCAGACCTAAAAGAATGAAAACAAGATAACAATTCCGAGTTGCCGTTTCCAACTCCCCCTTCGCCCTCTCAGCGACCTTGCAATAGAAAAAGAGAAAATGTGTCAAATCTAAAAGGCCCTAAATTTTACTGTAGACAATGGCCAATATTCTTCAGCAGAAATCCCCCCCAATAAAATGTCCTTTTAGATTCTGACACTTTACTTTAAACATGATCTACAGTATAAAAAAGCACAATAATAATACTACCTGTTTTGTTGTATTAGAATATTATATTTTACTTATACTAGAATTTAAGGAGACCCAGTTAAGTGGCAGTACCTTTTCATAATGTAATTCATGTCTAGTCTTTTATGACACATGTTTATACAGCATTCAGATGAAGTTAGGCAAATTTATGGAGGAGAAATCAATGGCCACTAATCATAATGGCTGTATATTTGAACTGACATTTCAAATTAAACTGATTCAATTTTCTGAATTGTGAAATTGAGTTACCAAATTATCCACAAAATCTTCAAAGGTTCTGATCTAATTCAATTTTCTCACCCTTATTTGGAGAGTTTATTCAATTTGGAAACTCAGTTCAATACATTTAATCAAAGTTTCACACAGTGCATAATAGATGTTAGTAAAAATATATTGGGAAGCAGATATAAGTTTTCAACTTTACATTTAAGAGTCACTTTTTGATTTCCATGTTCAGTACTTACAGTCTGTTCAAAGTGCCATGACAAATCTAAAAGTGAATTGGTGGAGTGGAGAATGACAGAAAAAAACTTTTAGGCTAAATATTAGCTATACTTTAACACATGCTATTGGAGGTTATAATGCAATTAATCTGCTCAAATATTTTCCTGAACCAAACTTCACATTCTGTGACTCCAGATCACATGTACTCCCTTAATGTTCTGCCAAACACCCACTCAGCGTTGTTGCCAAGTTATCAGTTTTAACATTATGAATAGGAAAATTGTTAAAAAATGGGAGTAATCATATAAATCACAAATGCATTAAATTCTAAATACAGTCAATTAAATATTGATGTTATTGACTCTCACTACTTTATACTAGTTTCACCTACTTTCTATAATGTAATTTTCGACCTGCCTTTCAAAAACTGAGTGTCTTCTTCAACCATGTTCACATTTTATACCTCAATTTTGCCCTTATTTTATTAATATTTTTATAGTGATGATCCTTTATACTGACAGATAATAGATAGTCCTGTAGTTTGAGTGTTTAGAATCCAGCCAAATTCACCAGCCAAAGAAACATCATATCTTTTTTAATATTAGAAAGATTAAGAAACATATATGAGAAAATTGTTAGACAAGCCTTTCATTGAAACGTCAAGCCTGTATTATCTTTTAACTTTTTAAAGAAAAACAGCCACTTGATCTCATAGGCATTACAGTAATAAGAACCTGTCATTTTAATAACAATTTCTACCTTCTTTTATTCTGTAGGCATTACAAAAAAAAGCTTAAAATACAGTCCTTATTTATGAACACTTAAATTGTAGCCCTTTTATTTATTTTCAGAAATGAAATTCTATTATCACTTCAACTCAGAGCTTAAAAGAAGAAATCTTGGCTGAAAAGGAAAAAGTAAAGACAGCCTCATAGCTTTAATCAATTGCCCTTTGACATTTTTGACTTGGTGGTTAGTCTTTGCAAAGTAAATTAGCCTAATGGCCAAAATATGTATGGCAGATGGCAGGGGCCCTGCAATAAAAGTGGATGAAATAAAACCTGGGATCATTTGTACAGATTTATAGTTATTGATCTGGCTAAAACAGATATTCTTTTTATTTTTTCCCCTTTTCTCCACTTTCAGAGAAGGTGTGTAAAAGAAAAGCCTTCACAATCATAAATCTTAGCAAGGAACTATATAAGTTTGAAGCTATATTCCTCTGCCTCCTTCTGAGGGAGTGGAAATCTGCATATATAAAACCAGGAAGCATTCAGCTAAAAATATTTTAAAGTGACTGAATTTAAATAAAATTTATAAGTGAAGGTTTTTTTTTAAATAGATTTTACATTTCTTTAAATTTCTAAGGTTTATGGGGTGTATTTATCATCATCAGTCATACCACATGCTGTGGTTGCAAAACTTAGATAAACTCAGGTTTGGTCACACATATGTTGATGATCTCTGGTGAGATTGAGATGGGGGCATTCTCACTCTCATTCACCTGTCAGTGGCCTTTGGTACTGTTGACCATGGTGTCCTTTTGGGTCTGCTGTGTGAGTTGAGGCTGAGAGGCACTGATTCAGTGCCTATATCCAGCCATCACTGTTGATAGGATGTGAGAGATCTACACACCCACCCAACCCAATTGCTTTCTTGCAGCATCTCACAGGACTCATTACTCACTATTCTCCTGTTTAGCATCTACATGAAGCCACTGGGTGAGATCAACCGAGTCCCTGTGGAGATGGGGCGGTATATAAATGTGATTAAATAAATAAACAAATAAACTATCACCCTGGTTTGAAATATCATCAGTATGCTGATGATACTCAGTTCTACATCTTCATTCCTGGTAACCCTTAACAAGCTGTCTCTAACTACTCCTGATACCTGAAGGCTATAAGGACCTTGATGGAGAAAACAGGTTTTGTCTGAAACTAGCAAGACTGAATGGCTTTGGGTACATGGAGCCACAACATCCAAATGTTTTTCATCCTTCTAGCCAAGATTATACTATGTTGCTCAGATCCAGTTCACAAGTTAGAGGTTCTCTTGGACAATCAACTTCTGTTCAAAGAGCAGATGGCAGGTGTGATTAGGAGTTACTTTGCACAGCTGTGATCCTTCCTGGATGTTGACTCCCTGTGCTCTGTAACTCATCTCTCTTCTGGAATACTGAAATGTTCACTATATGGGAATCGCTGAAATCCATCTGGAACCTTCATCTGGTTCAAAGTGCAGCAGCAAAAGCAATATTTGAGACCTCTAGATTAGCCTGTATTACATCTTTTGTCCATGAAATGCACTAGCTTCCAGGTGTAGTTCAAGGTGTTGTTTATTAATTTTAAAACCCTTAATGGCATAAATCTAGCCTACCTGATGAACCAACTTATCCCTGTAAGACAAGCCACCCTACTCTTGCTAGTAGAAAAAGTCTACTGCAGATCCCATAGCTCAAATAACTCTGAAAATCGGGATCCAGAAAAGAGTGTCTCCTGCCATAATGCACATTCTTTGGAACATTTCACCCTAAGGTAAGATCACTCTCCTATCCTTCTGTAAGAGCCTGAAGACTTGGTCTGCTAGTTGGCCTGGAGACCCAGTTGGGGAGTACTGGAGGTGGCCACTAGATTCATAGCAAACTGCATCTACCCCCTTGCTCCCTGCTTCGTTACCCATCATCTTTTATTTTCACATTGCTGTATAATTGTTTTCTTTTTCATTGTTTATTCTACCATTCTACTACCAGTGTTATGTTTACACTTCTTTTCATTTTTCAATTATTATTGTTTAAGCTACCTAGAGTAGGCTGATAGCTGGAAAATAAATTATAATAACAATAATCTTAGTGTTCTAAGGATCCCAGTAGTTCTAAAATGTATTGGTTGTTTGCATTCTTCTGCCTCATATTTAGAGTCATAAGCTTTGAGTGTATTATTGTTTGATACATTGCATTTGTATACACAGTAAACAATATTATTATATACACTGAGTGGATAAGGAAGCTGGATGGATAAAATGCTTGAAACTACTTGGAAAAACTATTGGCACTCTGAGTGCAAAATGTTTTGCTTGCATAGTCTAAAATGGAAGTCCAAAATGGAACCTCAAAATAAAAGATCAAACAGGTGTATCTGGAGTTTATAAAAATGACAGCATTACTGGAATGTACATGAATCTAGAAAAGGATTTTAAAAAAGTGAAACAAATTATCTAAGGCTTTCTAATGTCCCAATAAGAATGGGCCATAGGACATGTATGAATTCCAAAGTCATTTCTTTATACCCCATTAAAATGTAAGTGTCATTATAGTGGTGTTACAAAACTTGCTTAAAATTATTGTTTTAATGTCACTGAATGGGATTTTTTTTACAATACAGACTGTTTGTTGTTTACTTAATTATAATAATGCAATTATTGAAGAATGATTCTGGGATTATTATTATTTTTTTTTCATTTTCTTTCATTTGTCCCTGTTCTGACTGTGCTGCCCCACTGTGACAGGAGGTGTTCATGGAAGGAATGAGGAAAGAATTGGACACTTTCAGTCAGAGGATCACACTGTTTATTACTTATATTCTTTGGAAAACAAATTGACTATATTATTGCTAAAAGAAGGTGGAAGAGCTCAATCATAGCATCAAAGACATGATCAGGTGCTTAAGGGAAAATTTGCCCCAAGGTTTTTTTCCCCTTCTCATGTCTTACACTGTGAAATGTAGTTTTGCATTTTAGTTAAAGAATTGTAAAAAGTTTCCAGACTAATGGAAGTGTAAACTACAAAAATATATTTGTTATTGATGGAATAAATTGAACACCTCCACGTGTCTATGTACCTTAGAAACACAACTTCCCTCCTTCCATTTTAATACAGTATAATATTAAATATTTTTATTTCTTAAATAAAGCCATCATTTGTTGCCTAAGGTATTACGGCTAAAAGAACCTGAGCCCTCTGCCAGCAAACTTGAAAGACTTGATATGCCCCTGAGATTTCCAGAACTTGTTTTCGAAATGTCATGTTTAATAATGAGAAATTAATACACTCATGACAGTACTATAATTGTATTAAATGTATTTAGTTGTAATTAAATTTAATTAAGCAGAAAGTAATCAAATTTAGCTTTTGTCCTGATCCCACCTATTGCTATTTGGATTGTAACACTGTAGCATTCAAAAGCCAAGTCAATTCTCAGCTTAGAAAATCTAAACATAGGAAATCTTTTTATTAAATTTTGATTGAATTTTGAAAAGTCTTTTGTTACCTTGAAGCTGCAACCAGAATATCAACTATGTGATGAGCCTCTTAATGGGGGATGCATAAAGACAAATAAGTTTCCTATTTTTCATTTTGACAAATAGAAAGTGTCCATTTAAAGTGTTCCAAAGTAAATCTGAAGTAATTCTTACCCTTGATTTCAGAAAAAAAAAAAAAACTTAATTTACCAGGACTTTTTTTTTCAGATCATTTGCGAAAGTACTTATCAAATGCACTCAAAATTCCAAATATATCAATTAGTTTCCAGAAAACCTCATCTAATTCAAATTATACAATTGCACTACTTATGGTCACTAATGGCTTGAGCTCTTCACTTATATGTTTGTGTGTGTAACTTTTCAAGACACTAAAGATTGATTACCTTTGTTGTCTCACAAGAAAGCAGTGTTAATGACAATGGTAATTCTAATAATTTGTTTAACCAATGAAATACATCACTGCTTGTACAATTTCTTTTATTTGTAGTTTAGAGGATCCAGATAGCAACAATTTTAGACTTATGATCTTATGAATATTCATAACAATTGCAAAAAGATCTGAATATAATTCTGACAATTACAGATGATGAAAAAAAGTTCTTCATGTTGACTTATTGATAGATATCCACTTCCATGATACCAAATAGAAAAAAATGATCTAAAATAAATGAAATGAATTCATGTCCTATATGAGCTTGTTTCAAATTTTTAGATATCTACATAAACAAAGATCCAATAAACAACGGCTTTGTATAGTTCAGGAAAAAAAGGAAAGTAAAATCTGGTTGGCTGGTTTGCTGCTCTTAGAATGAAATCTAAAAGTCTTTTTAAAAATTCAATTATAACAATTTTTACCAAGAATCATTTCATTTTTAATATTCTTCAGGCCCTTTGGAGACAAGTCAGCAAATTAAAAATATGTAGCAAATGGAAATATAAAAACCAGAGGGTGTGGCTTTTCTCTTTGTCTAGTTTAATTTAGATATTGTGTAAGAAATGAAGAAAAAAAGTTGACATCCTATTTTAACCAAACCACACTGTTCCCTCCAAGTACACTGATTTGAACTGTCATTGAAGTGTAATTTTTGACATGACAGAATGGGCAAATTATTATACATTCTAATAGTAATTTTATGAACACATTCTTGTTATATCTCCCCCTCTTTCATTTTTTAACAGTTGAGTAAAATCCATTTAAATCAAATAATTTAGAAAACTTTGTGTAGTGTGTAGTTTTTGTGAGCAACTCCCTTTAATATACATTATTTTAAATGTAAATTTTGCAGCAACTTTTTTTTAATGTAAATCATTTTGTTTTATACTTTAGTTATATTTTTTTCTTGATACCACTTTTTGAAGATAAAATTCTACAATGTAAGCCTTTCTTTAAACTATTGCTAGCTTTATTACTGACACTTATAATTGATACATGTATTTCAGAAAAATTTGGGAAAAAGTTATGCTTTTTTTTTGCAGACATGCATTTATGTGTCTGTATGTGAATGCTTTTGTGTTTGATGGATGCTTGTGGACTCCATTTATTTCCATCATTATTTTGGCACATCTCACAAATCTGCTCACAAATCAGGTATATGAGGACTGATGTGTGACAACTAAAAGACAGAGAAAGGAAGGATTACCTTTTAAAGAAAAGATAAGAAGGATATAAAGATTTGTTAAGAGTCCTAGGTCCATTGCCCACCTCACTTCCCTTTTGTAAAGAGAGTAGTATAACTGAGATCATGGACTGAAAATAAATTGAGAGGAATGACAGGAGTGAAAGATAACATGGTTGCATCCTGCCTATCAAGTATTCATACCTTCAGCTTCTTTGGGATTTGAAGAGTGTCTCTTCCTCATCATTAAATAAGCATGCAGGATTAAAGTGCAGCACTTCCTGATCAGGAAACTTTTGCTTCCAGAAATGAGCCTTGATATTACTTCCCCTTTCTCTTTGGAAATTAATTACTGATTTTGGCTGCAGTGGTCAATGGCAAACGATCATTTTAGGCATGCTATACTTCTTGGCACACCCCACAGCAACATCAATTCTCTATATAAAGTGAATTCCCTACAGACAGTTTCTCAACTATATTTTCTGAGTTCAAAAACTAGGTATGTTTTTTAGCATTGGACCTGGAGCATATCTTTCTCCTATTAGGTAATGTTGGATCTTGGAGTTTCAATTCCAATCTTTGGTTTCCCATCATGATCCGGGAGTGCCTTCAATCTTTGCTTTTTAGAGCTTTTCCTTAACATGTCCAGATGCATGGATAGACAGACAGACATATATTTCATTTATTAAAAAACCTGAACTTTTTGGGAAAGAAGTTTTTCTTGTAGACAAATAAATTAATAAGGAAATAAATGTGATAAGGTTACGCATACAGCAGTCAGTTTCACAAGGATTAGAAGATCCATGAATTTATACGGAATTTGCCATCAAGCATTTACATGCATAAGTAGTAAGGAATCAGGAAAAAGCAAATTGGTGTTCTTACAAAGTAAGTACATTTCTTAACATTTATTTCAGTGAGTTAAACAAAAGAATATATAACATTTTGTATGTTTGATTTCAAGCAGGGTGATATTTTGGATGCAACAGTACAACAGCAGCAACAGAACAACAGTATCTCAATCAGAGCTACTAAATGTGTAAAATGGGAGGAGCTTAATCCTCCTCTGGTCCAATCCTCTTGTTTTACCAAACATCTAGAAAACAATGATGCAATTATGTGATCATACATATGCATGCGTGTCTTTATATTTTTTTAAAAAAAGGGGGTGAGGAGAAGATTAAGGGAATGGGTTTAAGCTTTCCTAATCCCATATGCAGGTATCCCTATTCAGAAAATTACTAGTATTATTGAAAGACTAAATTTCAGTACTATCTGATATATTCAAAAATATATTTGCTACTAATAAATTGATCAAGTGCTTGTTCTGGTGTCTGCCATGCATTTAATAAACAGTGAGCAGTTTTAAAGCAGAATTGATACTGAAACCTAATTATTTATTCATTAATAAATATTTTAAAACTTATAAGAAGCATGCCCATCATTCTTGCAATGAAGATGACTCACATAAATCAGTAGCATTTTTCACTGGCTAAGGTGTCCCTGAGAAGTTATATTTGTTAATTATGTATACAATGTCATGGAAGTGGTGTAGAGATTTTCTATTTCTATGTCTTTACTACGTTACATTTTATTATCTTCTATTCTTGCTACTATAGTTTTAAGAAGAACAGTTTCTTCTTACTTTTATTCATAGTTATCTTGGGTATTACAAAGGTCAAGTCTACCTCCATATCTTATTTCCTTCTTGTTTCTGTATCCATGAATTTTCCTCTTTGATTTCTATTATTATCCCAATGCATTCTTGAATTTACTTAATTTTAATTCTACCATCTAAGAAATATTGAAGCTTCTCAGACAGAGTTGTTAACTTTCACTTTGGGCTGACCACAAGTGTGCATTGTTTGGGTTTCTTTGTATTTATACTTTTCAAGACTTGTTAAGTGCCTGGAGTCAACAGGTAAGAAATATCCTTAACTGCTAATCAGAATGTTCTGTCAGTCATTATTTCTATCTTTTCTTTTCCTTTTATTTTTATATTATCCTATTCTTGATCTTAGCCAAAAGACCAATACAGGTCAATACATATTCTCACCTTATTAGAGAAATTACCAGGAAGGGCAGACAATTTTTATGTAGACTATCTCCTTTGTGACTCAAACCCAGTCACCACGAGGGGCGGAGCAAAATTCTGTGCAACTGCAATGACCATAAGGAAAATTCAATTACAGAATTAAAGTTGTCTACATGCATCAATTTTTCAGAGATATCTCTAACAACTTCCAGAGAATTTATATTTACGCACATACTTACCAGCTCTCCATCATATAAACAAGAGCAAGAGTCATACTGTTTGATACTATTTATTTTATTATTATGGATGCTATTACTTACTACCATTATTAGTAATATCTTTTAACACTATTGTAAACAGAGATAATTCCTGTCTATTGCTGGTCTGTGACTATAATAAAGTTGTTTTTATTATTATTCTTAT
>JAEANM010028251.1:0-10398 GCA_017656035.1 Myanophis thanlyinensis
TGCTATCACCAGCTGAGGGCTTAAGAACTATGAAAATCTCCCAAACAAGATCATATCATAAGTGAGAAAGTAAATTCTATTATTCTTCTCATTGTTTCTAACTCCTATCTCCTCCCACTTATGGCTATAATTTTGTTGCTTGTATTCTTACAATTGATATTATTTATTGTTCCCTAGTATGATTTGATTGCTTACTTGTACCCCATGACTATCATTAAATGTTGTATCTTATGATTCTTGACTGTACCTTTTCCTTTTATGTACATGGAGAGCATATGCACCAAACACAAAATCCTTGTGTGTCCAATCACACTTGGCCAATGAAGAATTCTTTTGATAAAGAATTCTATATGGTGGTTTTCCACATCAGGGGAATAACCCTATTGTCTCACTTTTGCTATCTTAAAATCTTTAAAATGGTGAGGCAGCCTTTAATTATAGAGATTTGGGTCACATATCCATATCCTGGAATGTGGCTTGCATCAGTAATGTTTAAGAACCTGTGGGCCATTTGCTCTTCAGCATTTATTGGTCTCCTGGAGCTTTTCATGCCAACAATGAATATGGAGTTGCCTTAAATCCAGGGTTCCCATAGGCCAGTCAAGCATTCTCCTGCTTTTCTAAATTGCTCCATCTTTCCTTGTCTACATTTCTAATTTCTTTTTACAAAAGACTATGGATTTTATCCCTTCAAAACATTTATATGAACACTGTAACACAATTTCCTGGCAGGAAGAGTTTCAGAAGGAAGAAAAGATCAAGTGATTCCATTAACATTTCTAACAACTTCTTAGCTACTACAAATCTTTTAATTCCCCTGTCACTCATAGAGTGTAACAATCCTGTTTTAAATGGTGATAAGTACAAATCTTTTACATTGCCTTAAACTACTGATATACTATGAATATATTTATAAACAAAATAGGGATATTTTTTTTTTCTGTTTGGCACAAATAGATCTCAGATTTTACTTTCTGATTCAAAGGGAGGGTTTTTTGAAGTAAAATTACCAGTGCAAATTATCAATATTGGCTCTCAAGGGATAAATATAAGCTAAATGAATCTAAGGGTAAGACTTGTAAACTATTTATATAGATTTAAACACATGTTTTCCATGAGATTTAAAGGTTTTCTTCTTTGTCCATTTGTTTTTCTTATTTGTAGAAGGACTAATATAGAGTAGCATCTCTCTATAGCATTCTGAGAAATGCCCTGGTATTGATATGAAATGTCACAGTTAGGCTGTTAATCTGTAAAATCTAAGGATCATATGATCCCTGTGTTAATTAAGAGAGGTATTCTTGTTATATATTGCTTATTGAGCACAATGTAAAGTTCCAGTGTGGTTCAGCTAGATGGCAGCACTAATCAACCTTGATTGATCTAGAAAGCTACCCAAAGTTCAGGGCTGTAGGCTAAACTGGAACATTAATAAAAGTTCTGGAAGACGACTGTAATAGCAAGTTAAATCCATATTGTGCCCAGATCCCCCATGGATGTGTCTGTGTAATTCACCAACACATAGATCTTGCTACACCAGCCTTTAAAGCACCTGAATACTCAGGAGCCTGATTGTCCAAAGAATCCGATTCCCTTTGCGGTGCAAAACCTGCTTAGCCATTAAGGTCTGCAGGACAAAAAATCTTGAAGTAACATCTCGTTACATGTTTTGTTTTTCTTTTAATATTTTATGCCGTATTTTTACTTCTTTACATGTTTGTAGTCTTCTTAAATATTGACTGGTGTAGAAAGGCAATGTGTAAATCAAACCAATTAATGTATGAAACTATTTTCTTTGCTGGTTAGTGCACCCTGATTCTTGACAGAAGAGAAACTACATAGAGGGAGGTGGGCCGAGGTGGGGGGGCCTGGGAGAGTGATCTTCCTTTCACCTGGACAGTCCTTGTCAACCAAAGGGGATTTCATTTTAAAACCTGGCAATATATTTAAGATAAGATAACCTTTATCGTCACTTTTCCTGTGTAAAACACTGACACATATTAAAAATGAGATTCTGATGCACTCACTCAAAAGAAATACACACACACCAATCATATGCTGTACACACACACACACACACACTTCCATTTAGAATACATAGCAGAAAAAAGAGTCTTGAGAGTTAACAAGGTTGGTACTACATGGTATAAAGCTATTACGGAATCTAATTATTATGCTTTGGAAACTTCAAAACTTCCTCCCAGAAGGTAACAAAGAAAACTGGTCATGGAGAGGATGTGTAGCATCCCAGACAACACTGTGGACCCTAGTGTTGGACAAGCATCGCTTATATGCCATGTCGTGGATAGAAGGAAGTGAATTTCCAATAATCTTTTCTGCCGTCCTCATCACTCTCTACCCAGCCTTCAATTTCAATTTCAAATTTATTGGTCACATATACAGTCATACATGGTACAATATGCAGTGAAATGCTTATGCAACCGCGGGTAAGTTAGGTAGGAAGGGAGAGTGGGGGTTAGAAAAAATAGTTAAGGGTAGTTGGGAAGGTGGGAGTTGGATGCAGACATGGTTCTGGTTGTGGTCCTGAATGTTCTTGTAGTTCCTGGTTAAGTGTCCGTATTGCTTTAATATCTCCAAACCAAACAGTAATACAATACGATAGGATGCTTTCAGTTGTCCCTCTATAGAAAGTGGTAAGGACAAGGGAAGGAAGATGTGCTCTTTTCATATGACACAGAAAATGCAGGCACTGCTGTGCCCATTTCACTAGTGACTCTCACTGTTGAGTGGCCAAGCTAACTCCAAAACTCAATACTATTAATACTACTACCTCCACAGCTGAATCATTAAGGCACAAAGTTGTATGGCTTTGCATTAATGTCTTTGATAACAATCTCTTCTGTTTTCCTACATCTAGAACCAAGCTTTTCTTATTCCACCAGTCCACCAAACTTTCTACCTGCTCCCTTTTTAGCTCCTTTCCCTCCCCATGAACGTCAAGCCAAATACTTTAGATCAACTTGATTCACCTCCTTCCCCCTCCGTGTAGAAACTGCAGCCCTCATGATGATAGTTTAAAGCAAGGTGGCTCTAAAAGAAAAGGGAGAGGTAAAGTTTAATTCATTATGAAATGATCATGCGTTTTCCAAGGATATTGTTCAATTTGCATAAGTTGGGAAATCAGATGCCTTCTTCTCTTTCTGTACAGGGCTTGGTTGTTGCCTGTGCAATAAAGTGTCTGCCTTTTGAGACTATTTCATTAACAATTTATTTGCATGCAAGTTGAGTTTTTCATATGCATGATATTAGAATGACCCACCCTTTCATAAGTTTAATGTTAATGAGGCTTCTGTAAAATTCCTTCCAAAGATAGGATGTGTGTCAGACAATGGTGTGTCAGAACGTCATCATCCTAACAATATCCCCGCACTTTTATTTTTTCTTCCATGAGCAGTTTTTTTCTCTGCACTTTGGCAGGAATATTCCCATCTGAGAGATTTTGTTTCTTAAGGTTGTAGCTAAACATGATTCTGAAACCAAAGAGAAAATTTGTTCTCTAATTCATTTACTTCAAGCCTACTTCAAGCAGGTGCATAATGGTAAATTTGGCCTGTGTATAAATAAATCTTTCGTGACATCGTTTTACAGTACTGGGGACAAGTAAAAAGCAGGTAAAAAGTAAGATTAATTAAGCAGTACCCTAAAAAGGTAGTATACTATATCCCCCCACACGAAAAAAAAGCAATAGTGGTAGAGATAATGTTAAAGCAAGGAGCTAGGAGAAAATAGCACAGTGCCTAAAAGTTGAGATAAACCCCCGAATCACAAAGGGCTTGGTGGAAAGGAAACCAAAAGACTTGGGAGCTTTATGGAACTAAGAGCAGAAGACAGAGGCTTGGAAAATTTAGAATCTAGTTTAGGACTAAAGAATTTTGGTGTTTCTGACTCTGTTTGGTTTCTATAATCTTACTTGGAGACAAGCAAGGCCGATAAAAAGTGACGGCAATTTCATATTTTGCATTCAGCTATGGGCTTCTGAATTTAGTTGCTGTTTTTTTTCTAAAGCTCCTAATGTTTCTTTGAACCATCTTTACTGTTGCCCTTTAGTTAGTTCATTAACATCGTGGATCGGGGTGAGCAGAAATGATACAGCACGTCAGACTTGATGATATGCCAGACAGTTTGTCCCTTTGATTGTGTTGTGAAATTCGAACCATGGGCATGTTGTGGAAGGACCATAAATGAGTTTTTATGGGTGATAGTAGAAATAATTAGAAAATGTTTCCCAAATACCTATGTTCGCTTATATGACTTGTATGGACTTTGGGATGGTCTACTCATAACATCGCTATCCCTTGGTAAAGTATTGTGTACAGGGCTCTCAGAAGAACCATAGAAAACCAAGATGTTTGCTGATGATTCCTGTTTATCTTTTCTCCTGGCAGACTTTTCTTCAAGTGTGTGGGGTAGTCGGCGTAGCGATTGCCGTGATACCCTGGATTCTCATCCCATTGGTTCCTCTTCTTATTGTTTTCATATTTCTTCGACGCTACTTTTTGGATACATCAAGAGATATTAAACGTTTGGAATCCACCAGTATGTGTTTTTAATTTTAACAATTTGGGAATCGTTACGTTCCTTGCTGCAAATTGCTCACATGGAGGTTTGGTTTTCCTCCTGTACATATCCTGTTTCCTTGAAAATTAGGCCTATCCAGAAAATAAGCCCTAGCATGCTTTTTGCACAAGCACCTAATATAAGTTCTACTCCAAAAATAAGCATCCAACCATTTTGCCTGGTTGCTTGTGGTGTGACAGCCGCAATCCCTTCCAAATACGCCCTAGTGCTTGTTTTGGGTCCCAAAAGAAAACAAGACCTGGTCTTATTTTGGGGGGAAACATGGGTATATATGTATTTTGGTAGTGATTTTGAACATTCTTTTCACTCACCCCTTCTTGTAACCCTTAATGGCATGTATAAAAATCCATTTCCAGCATGTATAAAATGTTTCATTTCCAGCACCCCAAAAACTCTTTAATTTGTTGCTCTCAGCAATAGACAAAACATATGTCCCTTTTCCTCTTACCGACAGAGCACACCTTTCCATGTGCTTTGCCTGTATTTGACATTAGGAATGCTTGGGAAATTTGCTGAAATAAAAAGTGAAGGAAGTGCTTTCAGCTCCCACAGTGCTTAATGGACCAGTTTTATTTTAAACGAACAACTCCAAAAAAAGGTGAATGAGCCCTGTGACCATTGGAGGCTGAAAAAAAAAAAAGGAATTGCACCTCAAAAGGTTGCCTGTCTCTGATTTCTTTTTTCTTTTTAAATTGTCCTGCTTTTTCTTTTCTCTTTAGTTCAACAATTCACCTATGATTATAACTGACATATCCCTTATTCTTAATAATGAAAATATATGAACATTTGGAGTTAGCGCTAGCCAATGGCACTTAGACTTACATACAGCTTCACAGTGCTTTCCAGCCCTCTCTAAGCAGTTTACAGGGTCAGCCTATTGCCCCCAACAACCTGGGTCCTCAGTTTACTGACTTCAAAAGGATGGAAGGTTGAGTTAACCTTGAGCCTGTGAGGCTCAAACTCCTGGCAGTGGGCAGAACCATGGCTCTTGTTGCAATAGAAGTAGAGGACAAGTCAGGAGGATGCAATTTACTTAAATACTCTAATAAATAAAAATCTAAATATTATAGATTGCTAGATGACCTCAATTGTACAGAATAACTGTAGCATAAAGACTACATTTTCTTCATTATCCATCCTCCCCACAGCTCTGCCGTTCCATTGCTAGTCAGCATTTCTATCTACCTGTCTCAGAATATTGCTGCTTAGCCTTTGTGCCAGACCTTCATGTGCTGAGTAGATCTGAACGACATTATTCCACCTTATTCTAACTTCTGCTTTGTGTTCTTCACTGTGAAAGTGGAATGCATGTTAAGTCACATAGACATTTCTGATTGAATTCTGTTACTGACTGTCAAACAACATAACAATTCAAGAGCGAGATAGCCTAATTGTGGCTGTATGTACATCGGTTGAGTATCACTTCCTGCAACTTCTGCATTATTTATTTTCTGGTTTGTTTATTTATTTATCAGATTTATTTGCCACCCATCTTACAGTTCAGGTGACTGAGCGGCAATAATTTTATAATAATTTTTAAATAAGCATTAAGATGATTTTAGAGAAACACTTAACTGTTTTTGTAATGCCAGTGATAAATATTACACATTGATTCTGTTAATATCTCACAGTAGTATTAAAGGTCAGCATAATGAAAGAGTTTTCGTGAAATCTGACATCTTTTAATCTTCATGTTGCAGCTCGAAGCCCAGTTTTTTCTCATTTATCATCATCTCTTCAGGGACTTGGGACGATCCGTGCTTTTCAAGCACAGCAAAGATTCCAAGAATTATTTGATGCACACCAAGACCTACACACAGGTTTGTAAAAAGATCAAGGTAATTAATTTCCAGTTCAGCAGAACCCAAGAAGAAAGATTCTTCCTGCAGTGTACTATTTCCTCAACTACTGTATTCATGAATTGAGAAATGGAACGAGGCAGGAGAATGAAGCATTATTTCGTCTGAGGCATATATGTTGGATGTCTTTTCAAAAATCTCATTGAGATGTATGATAGGCCTTGACTTATGATCACAACCGAGCCCCAAATTTGTGTTGTTAAGTGAGAATTTGGTGAGTTTTGCCTCATTTTACGACTTTTCTTGTCACAGTTCTTAAGTGAATCCCTGAAGTTGATAAGCTAGTAACCTGATTGTTCAGGGAATTTGGCTTCCCTATTGACTTTGCTAGTCAGAAGTGATCACATGACCCCAGGATGCTGTAACGGTCAAAAGTATGAATCAGTTGCCAAGCATCTGAATTTTGATCATAGGATCAAGGGGATGCTAGAAAGATTGTAACTGTCACAAACGGCCCTAAGTCCCTTTTTTCAGTGCCGTTGTAACTTTGAATGGTCACTAAATGAACTGATACAAGTTCCTGTGTAGGCAGTCCTCTGCTTATAACCATTTGTTTGCTGACTCTTTGAAGTTACAACATCACTGGAAAAAATGACTTACAACCCGTCCTTGTACTTATGACTTGTAGCATCCTCATGTCAAATGACCAAAATTTGAGCACTTGGCATTGAAGACTCCCAGTTGACTTCCAACAATCAAAGTCAATGCAGGAAGGCTGCTTCACTTAAGGACTGCCTAATTCACTTAACATCTGCAGTGATTTGTTTAACAGCTGTGGCAAAAGAGGTCATAAAATTGGGGGGCATTTCACTTAACAACTGCCTTGTTTAGCAACATAAATGCTCATCCCACTTGTAGTCATAAGTTGAAGACGACCTGTACCACTGTATGCTTTAGAGGTAAGATGGAGCTGCCTCTGAAAAATCCGTTTCCTTTCTGAATTTCTAAAACCTATTTCAAAAATAAGACTGAATTTATATAACGCAGTTGTTTCAGCCTTGCTAATGTTGCATCTGTTGCATCTGAACAATCTTTCTTTCTGCTTTCAGAAGCTTGGTTCCTATTTCTGACTACGTCTCGCTGGTTTGCTGTACGCTTGGATGCCATCTGTGCCATCTTTGTGATAGTGATGGCCTTTGGCTCTTTGCTACTTGCCCAGAGTAAGTTTACTTGCTGGAAAACATCATACTATGGTCTACTCTGGTTTGCCTTTTCATATTTTTCTAGCTATGCTACCAACAGCAAGTGAATAGATTCTTTTCACAAACCAATTACTGGTAATGAGACAGTCTTCCTTCAGATAATTTCTGGGTAATGTGGTTTGTTGTGATTGTTTGCCTGATTTGTGCCATCTTTTTGCCATTTTTTTTCTTTGTTTTTATCGGTGAACTGCCCAGTTGTTGGAAGTCAGGCTATATAAAATTTTAATAAATAAAATCAATCAGTAAATTAAATTTCTGTTAATATTGTGCTACTACAATTAATATACTTATAATTCCTCTTAATGTTCTTTACCTTTTATAAACAATATATTCCTCTTTGTTACAATTCTATCTATCTATCTATCTATTTCCCAGAGAATGTATTCCCTATCGATATACAGAGCACATCTGCATATGTATTTAATTTGTGTAATTTAATGTGTTTTATATTTTCATTTTTCATAAACTAGATTATTAAACCTGAAGAAAATTGTCCATTCAAAATTCTTTGTCCTTGCTCTCTTTTTTGTCTTACAGCTCTTGATGCTGGAAAGGTGGGCCTCGCTTTATCCTATGCAATCACTCTCACAGGAATGTTCCAGTGGGGAGTTCGGCAAAGTGCGGAAGTTGAAAATCTGGTAATAAACAGTTGTTTCTTTACAGTATGTAAAAACCCTGTTTTTACATTTTGCCCTGTTGGTTCCCTCATACTAATACATGGGTATCAAACTCACATCATCATGGCAGCATTATGTGATGTATCAGCATCATGTGACGTATCGGGATTTTCTTCCCCTTTCTAAACCGGGTGTGGGCATGGCAAGCGTGTGATGCATCCGGCCTGCAGGCCACGATTTTGACAGCCCTGCTCTAATACAGCTGATGTTGCCTCCATCCTTTTGTGTTGTGGGGAGGTGAGTTACTCTCAGGGGTGAAATTCAGCCGGATCGCACCACATCGCCTGGACCGGTAGTGGCGATTTGAAATTGGCCCTGCCCACCCACCCCTGCCCTTCTATTTCCTTATACAAGCTTCGTTTCTTTTTCTTACTTACCTTAATCTGCTGTTTGGCGCATCTAGGGAGCCTTCCTGATGATCCTGGCTGTCTCTGGTGTCTGTAAATGAGGTTTAAAGAGCCGTGCTGCAGCGCGTTTGGCGCACATGCACGCGCACCAAACTGGTAGCAAAACCGGTAGGATTCCACCCCTGGTTACTCTGAATATAAAAAAGTCAAGATCCAGTTTGGCTCTTGCAACATTATCTTGGGACACATATATTTGGTTCATTCATGACAAAAAGTCAGTTGAGAATTATGAAAGAACTTTCCATGAAGGAAAACAAAGATGGCAACTCCTTCTCAGAGGGAGTAGGAAGAATTTCAGTCATGTTAGCCTTTCATACAGAGAGCATAATGGAAGTCCAGCATGGTGATTTGAATACATAAGGGGGGAAAGAGATGAGTATGTACATATATTAAATTAGTGTTATATTACAATGTATATTAAATGAGTGTTATTATATAATGTTATTATCATTATATATTTAATTTTAACCTTACTATACAGTATTATATAATTAATGTATAGACAGTATATATTATTATATAATTAATAAGAGCTGCATGGTGGCCTAGTGATGAAGACACTTCCCACTCAGAAGGTTGAGAGTTCAATCCTAGGTAGCAGCACATGTTTCTCTCCAAGGGCGCAACGATAAAATATCTGCTATGAAATCTGCATAGATGTCAGGAAGGGCATCCCGACAGTAAAGGTTCAGTTCCATCCATTTGCTCCAACTCTACCCTGAATAGGGTTGTAAAAAGGGAGATTATTTGTAAAATTAATATATAATTATTACATTATAGATAAGGGAAATGCTGTGGACATAGTTTATTTGAACTTCTGTAAGACATTTGACAGAGTAGACCATAGCCTACTTCTTGGTAAAATAGAATAATGTGGGATAGACAGTACTACCATCAGATGGATTTGCATCTGGCTGACCAACCATACTCAGCAGATGGTCTTCAATGGAACAACATGTACATGAAGGAAAGCATGGAGTGGAATACAACAAGGTTCTTTCTCAAGCCCAGTACTCTTCAACATCTTAATAAATTATCTAGATGAGGGGATAGAAGGGGAACTCATCAAATTTGCAGATGACATCAAACTCAGGCGAATAGCTGACACTTTGGAAGATAATCTCAAGATCCAGTAGGATCCTGACAGATTTGAACACTGGGACCTATCTAATAAAATGCAATTCAGGGATAAAAAAGTAAGATCCCACACATAGGCAAGAAAAGCCAAATGCGCAGTTATTGACTAGATGGTACCTAGCTCAGTAGTAGCAACTGTGAGATGGGTCTAGGTAACCTGGTAGACTGTCTCTTAAGTATTAGCAAGCTGTGTGCTGCAGCTTGCCAAAAAAGCTTATGCAGTCCTAGGTTGCATCAACAGATGAATAATTTCAAGATCACATGAAATGCTAATACTACTTTATACTACATTAGTGAGACAACACGTGGAATACTGCATCTAGTTCTAGTCATCTTGATACAAAAAAGGTATTAAAGCCTTAGAAAAGAGTGCACAGAAGAGCAACAAAAATGATAAGGGATCTAGAGGCTAAACCAGACATGGGCAAACTACGGCCCGCGGGCCACATCCGGCCCATTGGGCTTTTTAATCTGGCCCGCTGAACTAGTTACTAGCAGAAGAAAAGTCCCAGAAGAA
>JAEANM010028252.1:0-10398 GCA_017656035.1 Myanophis thanlyinensis
ATCGAAAACACATTTCACTGCATTTCGTACTATGTATGTATATGTATGTGATGAATAAAATTTGATTTGATTTGATATTTAACACTATACATAAAAGTACACATTTATATATAAACATACACATATTCATATATAATATATAATGTATAAATACAAAAAGCAGGAGACAGATTAATAAACTTTTTCAAGTAGATCAAACATTTATAGCAAATCCTTTTTCCAGTAACCTAAAACATGGGTGTCATTTTATATCAAGATCAAATTACCTGTATATTTTGAAGGCAAAGATAAAGTTTTATTGAGTTAGCAAAAAACAAGGCCCGCTTCAAATCACAACCTCATTTCAAAATTACAACTTAAATTAAATTACATAAACTCATCGAGACAATAAATCTGATTTCAACAATATTAGTATGTGGTGAACATAAAGAATAGGATTAGCCTGCTAGATTTAATAAATAGAACATCTGATGAACTTAAATTTGTAATATCGTTCGAGATGAAGTAAACAAAAATATCTCCTGATGCAAGCAAAATCATTGAAGAAAAACAACAGAGAGAAGAAAATCTGTCCAACTAAACACAATTCCAAAAAAGAGCAAAAAAGGTGGTATATCTAAGCAATGCAAAGAAGAATAGTAACTAAATGAAAATGACAGGAGATTTATAATGAAAATTATAGAAATCAGAGGAAATTTCTATACAAAGAAAGGCTGTATACCACCCACACAAAAAGGCAAAGATCTATTGTAGAAAGGAAGTATAAAGAAGAGATTGCACAAAGATATGAAACAACTTTTTTAAAAAGTCTGAAATGATGACAAATACAAAGAGTGTCAGTGTATGAGAATTCATGACTGTGAAGAGGCATAGCAACAGATCAGCCAATTGGACTGTTTAGTGACTCAGACAATCAGGAGCTTGGGTGGGGCTTAAGTTTAGTTTAACTGATTCTGTATAGAAGCTTGTGTTGTTTGCCTCCATTATCCTGCCTCCATTATCTTGCTTCTATATCCTGCTTCATTATCTTGCTTCCATTTTGTGTTTGCTTCTTCTGTCTACCATGTCTTCTCTCTACCACATTGAAAGAGCTTCATGGTATTGTATACATGCATTATGTTTTATATTATATAAATAAGTTTCTTTTATTTAATGAAGCCAAATTATTTGACTGTGTGTTTGCTGGATGTGCTGCAATAAGATCTGACAAAGAAGTTTATTAGTGAACTAGAGTTAGATATTCTAGAAAATGAGCTCAGAAAAATATTGCTAAAAATGCTTGGACTTTAAGTACCAGCAGTACTTGAAAATGTTGCTAGACAATGCAGTTAAAGTATTGTTTGCTTTATAAGCAAGTTTGGAAAGCACAGCAGTGGCCAAGGGACTGAAAGAGATCAATTTACATTTATATTCCAATAGCAAAAAAAGAGTAATGCTAAATAAAATTCAGACTACCAAATAGTTGCACTGATTTCACATGCTAGTAGGATTTTGTAATCCAGAGCTCAAAAACATATGAAACAAGATATACAAGCTACATTCAGTAGAGATAGGAACGCTTGAGAGCACAGTGCTAGTATCCCATAGATAACACAAAAAGTAAATGAATTCCAAATTTATATTTCCTTGATTGATGATAGTAAAACATTTGACTGTACAGACCATAGCAATGAACAGCTAGCTCTTAAAATGTTATTGAACATTTTGTATGATAGCCGAGAAACAATACAAAGAATGGACCATGGAGAAACTGAAAACTTTGAATAGAGAATAGAATGCACCAAGGTTGTGTAGTGTATCTCATTTATTTAACTTATATGGAGAATATATCATGAAAAATAATTAGACTAGAAGAAACAGAAAGTGAAACTGCCAAGAGAAGCATCAAATTTACATCTCACATTGGTCATTAGAAGTATGGAAGAGATAAAGAATTATTCATTGATGGAAGGAAAGTGCAAAAACCAATCTAATCAAGCTAATCTGTTTTAAAAACAAATAAATAAGAGTATGTCAACAGACAGTACTAACCCAGTGTAAGTATATGGAGAACAAATTAAATAGTAACCAATTTTAACTTCAGAGATGGTGACTATAGCCAAAGAATAAAGATGTCTGGTATTTGGAAAAATAACTGTGATCAATCTGAGCAAAATATTGAAATACAGAGAATCACATTGACAAAAAAGGTACATATAGTTATAGTCAAGTCAAGTCAAGTAGGTTTTATTGTCATTTCAACAATATACAGTACAGTACACAGTGAAATGAAACAACGTTTCCCCAGGACCAAAGTGCTACATCAGACAACATAGATAAAAAAGAAAAAGAGCGGGACACAAAACTACACATAGCTCTAAAACTAAGAACTTAGAAAAAAAAGCTAAATACACAAGTATTTGTGGTTCCAGTTTCTTTGTGTTGAGGAGTCTGATGGCTTGTGGAAAGAAACCGTTACACAGTCTGTTTGTGTGGGCCCGAATGCTTCTGCACCTCTTTCCAGATGGAAGGAAAGAGCGTGTATGGGGGGGTGGTGTCAGCCACAATGTTTCTGGCTTTACGGATGCAGCGTGTGGTGTAAATGTCCATGACAGAGGGAAGAGCAACCCCAATGATCTTCTCTGCCATTCTCACTATTCGCTGTAGGGTCTTGCGATCCGAAACATGCAATTTCCAAACCAGGTGGTGATGCAGCTGCTCAGGATGCTCTCGATGGTCCCTCTATAGAAGGTTGTGAGGATATGTGGTGGAAGCTGGTATGGTTTTCCCAGTTGTAACTTATAGCTGTGATCATTGGAAAGGCTGAAAAAAATAAGAATTTATGTATTTGAATTGTTGAGAATACTTAAGACCTCTAGAAGAACCAATCATTGAGTACTAGACTGCTCCCTGGAGGCATTAAGAATGAAACTAAAGCTTAAATATGCAAAGGCAATAGTTGTTGCAGAAAACCATGAACTTTAAAAAATCAAAGGCGATGAAAACAAAACCATCAGAAGACTACATCAATAGTTAGATACTACTATTGGTAACACCTACACATACATGATTATACAAGAATTCTAGCAGTTATTGACACAGTTGCTCAAATGATGTCCCTTGGGACACAAAGAGGTGAAAGCAATTGAACAATTAAAAAAAGCTTCTCAAAGTTTAAGCAGATGGTTTGGAAACTCTGGGGCAATTCAGAGTGAACATCCATCTGCTGCAATATTTTGTTTCATCAATTTGTTTTCTCTTTTGCATAGCATTGCTGTTTATTTTAGATACCATTTAGATACCATTCTGAAACTAACATTCCAAAATAAGAAACATTTTATTATTCTGATACCACCCATATAGTTCATTTGTTAATTCAGGTAGTCCTCATTTAGCAAGTGACTCAGAGAGTGACCATTTGCAAATACGGCGGTAGTAAGTAAATCATTCATTTTTCACCATGCATCCAATTTTAAGGTCTGGTCTGTTCCAGGCTGGGAGCCTCTGAAAGGGTTCTTATTAACAAGAGTTTACTCTTTAACTTGCAATTAATACTTTGTAGGAATGTACTGCACTGCAGAAGAAAGAGATAGCTTGCTGGACTTCTGGGGAGAAATAATAGATTGATGATGGTTCTGTAAAATGGTTCTGACCCATTGTAACCAAGAAAAGAAGGCAATGAGTAGATCCGCTCCTTCAATCTTCTCTGGAGAAATAGAAGATGTGAGGTTGCACACTTTGCCTTTCCTATGGTTGTTTCTCATCAGGAGACTCAAGACAGTGGTCTTCGGAGGGTGGGAGAACCAGGAGGTGAGGGACTTTGCCATTCTTGCTCCAGCCAGATAAGAGGCAGCTGAGCCCACAGAAGAAATGTGGGCTTGCCAAAAGTCTTAGGAGGCACCCTCTCTAGTTTCTTAGGCTGTAAAGTGTGGTGGTGGGAGATGTACATTCAGATTTGCAAGATTTCGTTAATGTAAGCTTATAGTAAACTAGTTTTTCTGGTGTGCTTCTAGTCTATACTACCTAACAAGATTCATTATATCAACAACTGCCATTGTATTAAGTGGATGGAAGGCTAATACCACAACTGAAAAGGGCAATAAACACAAACAGTTTTAGCATGGATTATCTTGGCTGCGCACCTACGAATGAATGTTGCCAAACTAGAAAATAATGTGCTGCATAAAATATATATAAAACTATTAGCAAGATTCCGAAAATGAGCTGATATACCAAGATGATAATTTTTTTTACAAATGATGTGCTTCTATAACTAGAAAATTGCCCATTATTTTTTGGATGTAAGTGCTCCTTTGTCAACTCTTATCAAGCAAAAAGTCTTATAATGAAAAGAAAACTGTATTTATATATCTCATAATAAAAAAAAAACCTGTTGGATTGAACCATTTTTTTTTATCTGTAATGGGTTATTGTACAAAAATATTTTTTCTCAGTAAAAGCTGGTCTTATCTGATAAGATCTTTTTTAGGTTCAAACTGTAGGGAAAAGCTTAATTTACAGCCTATAATATGGTACAGAGTGTACATTGTACTGGCAGCAGTATTGTACTTTTTTGTCAATATGAAATTACTATAAAATTGTATTGGGGAAATATTGGGAGTGGCTATTAAGGTATAATAATATAACGTAATATAACATAAGCAAAGTTTATTTCTTATAAGAGCATAAAGAACAAGTTATCTGTATGCTGGTTTCTTTTTCTATCATTTGGTACAAAATGGGTCAATTTTATTTGGTAAGTGGGTATAAAAAGGAGCTGGGGTTTGATCTGATCCAGATCCCTTCTGATGTGTATTGCAGTTAGAAAGATGCTAGCATTCTTTCGATTTGATGCTTAGTATACTATATGGGCTAATCCAAGGTCAGATTTCTCCTACAAGAAGAATTTCCACAGTAGATTTGGGGTTTGTGGTAGTCAGTTACTAGTGCTGTCAGTGCTGCTGAACAGAAAAGCTAAATACAGCCTATCATATTTTATATAAAATATATAAATCTATCCATTTCATAGGAATTGTCCCTGCAAAAAAATAAGATTTATCATAACTCTCAAAATATAGATACATATAGCTAGCTACTTAGAAATGTACTCTTGATACAGATACTTCTTGATGTAGCTGAAGCTAGCATAATAATTCACTGATATTTATTAAATTTTATCCTTGTCTGCTATAAATAGCCTCCGTCTAATATTTTATTGTATAAACAAGATTTTGTATTTTTTATGGTGGGATACAATTTGGTTGGTTGGTACCCTTCACATTGTTAAATAAAATTGTTGAGTGATTGATTAGCTTCTACTATATTTGAGGGCATCAAACATCCAAACCCAGTAGCTTAGGACAATGAAAATAAAATCCAATAGAGTATATAATTGGGCTCACATATTTTGAAAATATTGCTTTCCATATCCAGGCCAGTTGAGAAAAGATTTAACCACCATATTTAAGAATTAGATATACTTTCCCAAATTGCTGGAACATCAGGGTTTATGTGAGATTAGTCTAAGGATCTGAAATTTTAGACTTTAATTATTTATCACAACTTATAGGTGTTTGAGATGCTGAAAGTCTTTGATTTCAAGAGATTTAAATTCTGTACCCATTCTTTGCTTTTTTATTATACATTTGATATAAAGAGAAACTAAAGTATACCACAATTTCTCCATCATCTAGCTCTGTATTATTCTAGACAGGTTTTTAAAAAAACACAAAAGAGGCCTATAATCATTCAACTGCAGTGTACAGATATCTCCAAAATAGAAATAAAATGGCATTGTACTGAAATGTCTTGTGGAGAAAATTGGCACGTTTGAAAGGATGTATCAGAATTGAGGATAAGGTTCCATAAATTCATATTATTATGCAAAATGTGATACAGATAGTCCTCAAGTTATGATGGCAATTGGGACTTGAAATTTCCATGTCTAAGCAAAGTGTAAAGTATAATGTCACATGAACCCATTGCTAAGCAATAGAAATCCCAGAAGATGTGGTTGCTGTGATAACCCCATGTCTGCACAGTCTTTAAGCAGGAAAAGATTGGAATCCCAGGCAAGCAGGGTGAGTGGGGAGACAAGCGACCAAAAAAGTGGCTGTAGGGCTTCTGATTTCCCGGCAGCTTCCTCAGTGACTTTCTGAGAAGCCAGAAGGGAACACCAGAAATTGCAATCACGTGTTGATGGCTCATTCTGATGTCAAAATCACAAGCACCCAGATCGTGATCACATGACTGTAGGCACATTGTATGAATGAGAGCTCCAAGAGCTCCCCTCATAATTCCCTCTCATTCAATGATGTTTTACTTTTGAACGGTCATTGAACAAATGGTCATAACCCAAGGACTACCTCTAACAGAACGGCATATGAAAAAATTCAGATGTGAACCCTTTTATAGCAGCCTACTAGAGTTATCTTATGTACTACGATCAGTGGAAGCAGCAGCTGAATTCAATAATTTGCATATGGCATACAGCATTAGCTCAAACTTTCTTTAGTAATAAGATTATCCACTATAATTATCAGTAAGATTTATAGTTACGTTAACCACAAGATACACTGTGTAACTACTTTCATTCTTATCAGGACTCTTCAGACACGAATAGCCAGATGTTGTTCTATGGAATTCCAACTATCTACTGGGAACTGAATTTCCAGATCTTTGTATTTTAGGTGACCATATACAACATGTTAGTTTTAGGAACAATCCATGTCCTGAGGCTCATCCGTTGCAGGGAAGGATATATAGAATTTCTATGCAAATGAGGTATACACTCCACCTTCTCTTAAGCAATTGGAACAGAGATATGAAGGTGTTATATTGTGTCATGCCTCACATACAGAGGGCATCACATAATCTAAACAACTGTATCCCTCTGCTCTGAGATTTTAAGGAAAGATGGACATTCTGACAGAGCTATAATAAGATTTACAAGCCATTTCTTGTCTTTGTCTCAATGGCCAAAGAAGGTATGCCCATTCCTTGATATTATAGTTGTTCCCAGAATAGTGACAGATTTCCTAGTCAGGGGCATCTTTTGATTGGTATGTATAGCCTTCAAGTTGGAATCCAGGTCCTAGTCTTGACATGCAACTAGTCTTATTGATGTTTGACTCTCACATTGTTCTTATAAAACCCAAAACAGCAGGATTTTGATTCTACTGACACAACCACTATTTTGCCCAGATGCTGGTAATTTATAGTTCTTTGGTATTACCCACTCAGCCATAACTCCTGGCAGTTTCCAATATAAAATACAGAAACAGCAGGACAATAGCAAAAAAAAAAAAGTTGCTTGCACACTATTGAATGCTCATTATACATTGTATCTTTAATGTATCTTTAATGATACAATCGTTAAAGAAAGAATGCCAAAGGAGAAACAAAATGAAGGAGTATAAATCCTTCCATTCCCCACCATCCAGTCAGAGATGAAGAAGCTTCTTGGATGAGTAGCAAAACATCTTCAAAAATAAAACAAAGTCCAGTTGCCTCTTGAAAAAGAATTAGTACAAGAATTTAAGTGGCACCTTTTCCCAGACTCACTGTTTTGCTTGAGAGAAATAAGAACTGGAAAAGGTTGATAGAAACATATGGACAGAGTAGGATATATGAAGCCAGGTCTGTTTTTTGAAATTGTTTTCCTTTTGTACACTTTCTTTTTCCTGTTTTTAGTCTAAAAGGCATTCTGAGAGCCCAAGTGCCTGGTCATAAAGTTCCAAGGGATTTGAAGCTCATAAGCTGGCTGCTCTCCCAGTAGAGTCACTTCTGAAGTAAAAAATATATCTTTCTGTATTTTCAGCTGCAATTCCTTTGTCACATCAGCAATGTGGAACAGTCTTTAATAGTTACTGTCCAATTCTGGTTTGCCTATTGAACAAGCCTCTGTCTTTCAAATACAATAGCTTGAAAATGTATCATCAAATGATCCATTTGAAAAACACCTTGAATAATTTTGAATTCTGCTTCATGAGTAAGTTACATGGATAGCGCTTTTTTTTTTTCTTCAGAGTAACAAAATATGGGAGAACAGATTAAATAATAGAATACAATATATGTTTTAAATATATTTTTGACTGAGGCTTCAGACTTGAACTATATAACAAAATATCAGATCAAAACGTAACAGTGAAAACAAATAGAAGATCGTTTTTTTCCTTAGTTAAAAGAGGATGGAAGGTTATATGTACAGTAGAGCACCTGTAAATAAGATAAATAGATGGGGAAAATACAAATCTAAAAAATTATCTCAGTCCTGAGCCCTGAACTTAAAAAAAAAAACCCACCTTTAAATGTTGAGATTGTAAAATAATTATTTCAAATTTGGTGAAACGCTTTTTCAGACAAAGTAGCTATCAAAGTAACCATGAACTGAAAATATTCTGCTTGCAAGATTCTTTCAGGTCATTCCTGCGCTGTTACAGGTCTTGATGTATCAAGGATTTTTAGCTGACAAGATACCTCTCAGAGACTTCACTTAATAAGATGCTAAATTTGAAGAGAATCATAAGGAGAATCGTGCCATCTTAAATAGCTAGGGGGAAGCATTAATCAGTGCCATGCTAATGAATTTTTAATTCCTTCCTGGAGAACAAATTGATGGTGGCATGTAATCTGGTTTCCCTTGTATCTTGAAACTTTTCAGTGCCCAGCATTGTATACCTCAAGTGTGTGTGTTGTCATCGTATAATCAATTGCTTATTGTAGATGGGCTCATAATAGGAATGCTGGGAGAAAATAACTTGTGAACAGGTATGATGTCATCCTATATGATGTCCCTAAAAGGATCATGGTGAAAGATCATTTTGTACAATGAGATTCAAGCCCAGATTTGCCTTCATTTTTGGCCTTTTCAAGAACCTTGATGGACATACTCATGGATAAAATTGTTACTCTCTGAATGCATTAGCAATGGCTAATGTCCAGTAAGTGCATTTCTAGTTATTCCAGAAAGCCATATTAAGCTTCTGTGTCTGTGAGAGAGAGAGAGAGAGGGAGGGAGTGGGGAAGAAGGGAGGAGGAGAGATTTGTTTGGTCCTGTTTGAAAAAATTCCAATTGGCCACTGGGAAATTGGTATTTCTCTTAATATTCATGGCTCCATTAATAATGCCATTGTGTTCCTGTCCTGTTTGAGAGTTTTCCCCTTTCCCTGATTGGCCACTGTAAGAACAGAAGATTGGATTAGATAGGCTTTTTTGGATTAGATAGGGTTCTTATGTTTATGTGCCATATACACACACACTTCAATTCCTCTGGGTTGTTTTTTTTTCCTTTTTCCACTAACAAAATTAGAGAAGCAAAAGCCAACAGAGCCTCTAAAGGTGCTATAAACCTTTCAGTCCGGTGATGAGTCACCTGAAGTCAATCCATCCATATGGTTTAATTAACAATGTGATCAGTGCATTATGTAAGATACAGGTGAAACAGCAGCTGCAGCAGTGACTGTAGTTATAGGAAATGACAGGCAGGGTGTCATTAAATCAGTAAGGCTGTCAGATATTCTCAGGCAGAAAAAAAGAGAGAGCATATCTCACATGCCTCACTCCCTTTTAGAATGAGTGTAATTTTCTGTGAATGATAAGTGAGTGAGTATTTAAAGCCAAGTCCATTAATTTGCAGTCCATGCATAATGTAATATTTGGCAACTACATATAGAATTTCACCACGGTGCTCAGACAATAGTCTGATCTACAGAGACCATCCTCTGGTGGATGAAAGGAGTAATTTCCCTTTCATGCCATTTCATCCTTGAGTTTCATCTAAAAAAGGGTTGCTTGATTTTGGGGGTGGTGGGAGGGAAAAAGAGAAAAGAAAAAGTTCAGAGACAACATGTGGTACTTCTGCAGTGCGGTGTTGAAATAAAAGAACCCTTTAAACATCCAAGCTGATTTAACTTATGGTTTGATCTGTATTCTTCTAAGAGAAGTCAAAAGGTCAATGAATACAGTAATTAACTGCACCATGTATTCTCATAGCTGACACTTCCAATAACATTCAATCTATACTCTGAGCAGAAAAGTTCCCAGCTTTTCTGGGATCAGCTCAAGAAATAAAAGGCTGATATTGGGAGCAAAATTATTACAGGACCACCTGGAGTTTCAAAGTTGAAAAGTGAAAGGAAAGCTGCGAAATTTAAAAAGGTGTCACAATGCAGGAGGGTTTCCAATTGATTTCTGCAGTGAAGCCGAATCAAAAGGTTGGATGTCTCAACTTCTAACATGTTCTGACTGAGTATAATCATTCTACTATCATCCCATAAGAATGGGCCTTCCAACTCACTGAAGCTGTAGTTCTAGGTAAAAAAGTGAGGAATAATATGTAATTCTGGGCTTCAATATTGCATTTCTACTGACTCCATTCCATCTCTGATATTTTATTTATTTTTATTTATTTTTTATTTA